>JALIZH010013800.1:0-65172 GCA_030522465.1 Rhipicephalus appendiculatus | reverse complement strand
AGAGCGAAAACTCATATTTTCTTTTTTGTAAATTTTGTCGTAATCGTAATTCTTGTTCTGACCCGAATGGAATAACATTCCTTTTTTTATGGAAAGCAACCACCATCAAAGTTTATTGAGAGGAGAAGGTTTAAGGTCAAGTTGCGTTTTCAGTACTAAAATTTCTGAGAGGAAGTAAAAGTTTGGCCGGAGGTGAACTTACATAGACCACAACCCCTCTAATTGAACATGTGCCTTAATAGCGTTCACTTTACAGCCCGAAAATGGATCACTGCATTTTGGCGTGGTTTACAAGAAGAGAGGGCCAAATTAAGCAATAAATCTACTGAAGTGCCCACTAAAGGTGCGTAATAGCTTTCGCTTTTTCCTCGTAAATAGGCTCACCATAGTGCACGTCTCACTGCTCAAATCATGTAAACTATTGGGAATATCATTACGTTGACATGCTTCTAGAACAAACGAAACTCTACAGCATGCAACACGGAGATTACCAGCGTGGATCAAAAAAACATAATTGATGTCCTTATTTTTCTATCCCTGCCTTCTTTAGTATGCATACTCATTGTCATGGGTAAATTGTCATTCGCCCAATTTGTTCGTCTATTCGCAAGATTCAAAAAAGTAAAATTGATTGATGATGCATGAATTTGGTTTAGTTCTTCACAAATATTCTCCCGCACCTAGTTGAGGCAAACTCCAAACAAAAGATGAAGAAGGCTTATGAGAAAACTGTTGTTTTGATTAAGTTCAAAACAGCTGGACTACTAAATTTATTAATGTGAAAGCAACAGCAGATTTTCCACATGGAGATGACAGGCGCATTGAAGGGCAGGACCATACAGGTTCGCTGGAAGGCATTTTTTTCACAGGGGAAAGTAACCAGTCCTTAATTTTTTTCAGACTGGGAAAGGTTATAGAGAAAAGATTTATTTAGAGTAGGCAAGTGGAAATGATGAGTACTAAAGGAAATGGTTGAAGGTCTAGACTTCATAGCAACAAGTTAATTAACAATAATCTTGGTCAAATGTAGTTTGTAAACGGATGGACAATGACGCACATGTAGCTGTGTTATTTTACGGCTATATTGTCACAAGAGTTGCTCCAATGCAGCGAAGGGGACACAAATAGGGGACAAAAAAAAACAAATATTAGCAGGTTCAACCTAAAAAAATTGAATATTAAGTAATTTCATTCAGGACACCATTTTTTAGCCTAATTTGTCTTCTGTACAGAATGCTACAAGGCGGTGTTATCAAATGTATGTATGTAAATATGAGAAGGCGTTGCTTTTGTGCTGACGTATTTTTTTTCCTTACAGGATCTGAACCGCATATTCAGCAAGGAGCTTTGGTGGTTGCCCCTACAAAGACAGGGTAATCATCGTGTGCATTTTCTGGAACTGCAAGATGAGGGAAATCCCATGCAAGCTACGCACGGCGCATTTCGCGTCGCTCAATAAAAACATAATTCTAGAGCATGTGTCTCGTGCTTGCAGTTGCGCGGCAGCATTTTTTTCTTGCCACACAAGATAACCAGATATATATCTTTGAAATCATATATTAGCTTACTGCTGCGCTAATAGGTGTAATTATTATAGAAGTTTAGACGTGCATCGTACAGAGCTAAAATCTAATTTTTGAAGGCAATTTATAGAGGCATGAGTGTATCTCACATACCATAAACTAGTGCTGCTGCAGAATGCACTGAATATACAGAGCTGAGCAAGTATGTATTGAATCGCTTTTATGGACTAAACCATTGGCTGGAAGGTGTGGTGAAAATGAAATTCAGCGCAAAGAAAATCTCAGATAGACTGACCATGGCAAGGTATTTCCCTAGATCAATGTTGACTGAGTTAAGTTCAACTCAGGGTATAAGTTCGCTAACATAGACAATACCAGCTTGAAGAAATGGTAAGCATACGGTTCGTTTCTATGCAGTGCAACGATGAGAAGTTATTTGTACAAACATGGTGAACAGTTTTTAGTTTATTCGCCAAACTACTTCGGCAAGTAAATTAAATAAATGAAGCGCTTACGTACTGCTGTTAGAGTCTAACATATCACAAAAGAAGGCATTCGGTTGTGAAATAAAAAAGATTGAATAAGTGGTGCTCACGTAATACATTGTGACTAGTAAAACAGCCACACCTGATGGTTTTCGCCTACGAGCCATCTTAGCCGAATTCATAAGGAACTCTTGGAGTGTTTGGCTGTTCTTGGTTTTTTTTTTCATACTGCACTCTGTCTTTTGGCCACGTGATCCTTCTCACGAGGCATGCAAGGCTTAAATAACCATCGCATCGTGCCGAGACGTCAAATGTCGCTGCTCTTATTGCTCACATTCTAAAGCTAAAGCACGATGCCTAATAAAGTACACAGGGACCATCTCATCTGCATCAACTCGACTGAGGAAAAATCACGATCACGTCATCTGAAATTACACGTCATCTGACGTGTAATTTGAGACGTCGTTGCATGATACGTCGCTTTTTCAAAGGTGGGCCGATCCCGGAAGCCCTGCAGAAAAGGTCAGGTGCAGAAAGGTTCCGATGGCTCCAGTGCCGGACGCAGTGGAAAGTCACGTTAGGTGCCGAAAGATTTCGAAGGGAGGAGAGGGGGGCGATGGGAGACCTCAATACAGTTGACTGAGAAGAAAAATACTGCTTTCGCCCAGTCGTCTTAGGCAAATGCATGAGGAATCGTGCGACTTTTTTTTGCAACTTTAGGAAGTTACCGCAACATCGCACATTAGTAATACCTGCATTTCGGGTTGACAATGTAACGCTCACTAGAATCACTACACCAAAAACAGGATGAAGTATTTTCTTTATACCGCAGCGCTTGGCATCTAAGTGTGTCTGTATTGGGCCACAGCGCTAGCTGAAGTTACCGCTCAAGCTCGTCCCCCCCCCACAAAATGTGAAGGCTATTGCAGTCTTCTGGGAAGCTGGCCCTGCAAAACGTCCACCACTACCTCTACCTGCGTATTACATTTGCTTTGATAGAAACGCACGACGCTTGTTATCAGGGACATACGATAACGACGGCAAATGCTGATGCGGAAAGTCGAGTTATTACCAGGAAAGCTATCGGAATATGACCTAGACAAGAGAAAAGAAATGTGAGTGCGAACAATAACAATAAGATATTGCCTCCTCCTTTGTAAAACTACTACGCAGCCAACACATGCTCCTCTACAGCTGCATTTAGCTCCCTTGACAGGGAAATTGATTTTGTTATTCATTTTTTTTCAATACCTACTGCCTGCCCATTTTTTGATCAATTCATGCATTCTCCAGCTTCTACAAAATGTAAATTAAAGCCTTCTACGTTTTATCTTCATTGTGTTCAAGGCTAGATATTCTCAGGCAATAGGCAGAAAGCACAGCATTCCTGAGCATACCGGCATTGTGCCACTTCGATAAGCTGCATCGGTCATGTGATGCCAGAAAGGCAGTACAAAATTTAACACGACACTCGAAAGAATTTTCCGGGTATTGTGCCGAGACGCTGGTGCTACCTGAGTTTTCAACACAAGTGTCCAATGACTAATATAATTGTTCGTTAAAACGATCACTAGATCTGGCTGTCTAACCTGTTGTCGTGAAGCGTTAAAGAAACTCCCAAGAAAATGGTGAAACGACTGGTGCTGCTAAATGCGCTTGTGATTCTGTTGGCAGCCGCGAAGGCCACTGAAGGTAAGTGTGGAGCATGTTGGCCATGCCTTTTTTTTTTGCCGCGCAGCCTGGAATACGCAAATTGAACATGCCCGTTCTGCCTTCGAACAGAGAGTGGTGTCGAGTGCAAGCAGCTGATATTGCAAAACCAATCAGGTTCTAGAACCTGGTTAACAACGCGGAGGGCTTACCTACTTGAATGTGCTGGGAGGAAAGTGTAGTCGAAATTTTTAAGCTCCTGTAGGAGCAAGCACATGTTAATGTTGGCAGGCCGTATGCAGCTGTCAACTTAGTAGCTAGGTAACGACTTGATACTCTTATATACAATAGCCGATTTATTTCAAATAAGGGCATACCCATATATGACTATTTTTCAAATTACGACGTTCTGAAATCAACCGTATTCATCAATAGCTGCTTATCATTAAGACAGGCTAGGCTGTGTTGGACGATGGATTTTGTCTGCTTCACATGATAGCTGAGATCATTTGCATTCAGACCATGACTATCGTGAACAATCTTAGTGCAGAAGAGTGACAAATACCAAAATTTAGATCTGGGAAGTGTTCTCGTCAGCAACGAAAGCTCCAGTAGGCCTCGATGAGCAGTGAAAAGCTATCTTTCGGCAAGAAATCTGCAAGACACCAACGCTTTCTGACCGAGATTACAATTCTTACAGGAAAACACGGTATTTCGCGACAGCCTGTCAGGTGACGAATAAGCTGGAGGCAGCACCTTAATGCCGTTCAATGAGCACATCGTACCATTTTGCTTATGCAGGTAGAATCTGAATCCCACTTGCAGTACACTGTGAATCAGCTGCCGTTTTAACAGCGAAGCGGTTTAGCAAATTGTTCCTTGTCTGAAGAAGCAAAAAACTATCACAATGATAAAAGGGTATGTGCCACAAAAATGGTTAAATCCCACTTACCACTTGGCCACTAAAATGAAGCCGGCGACAGTTATCCTAACAACAAGTGGTGAAGCGACGGCAGTGAGACGAAGACTCCGAGTATGTACAACGAGAGAACACTAGGTAACGGGAAACTCAATGGTGGCTGCGAGAATACCCCGAAGCGATGGAAGGCCTACGCTAACGACGACGTGTCCGTAGGTCTATGAGAGGTGCGAGCGCATGGTTTCAGCGCGAGTATATGTCTCTGGAGTTTGGACATCCGGGTCGTGTCTGTGACTGTCTATGGTTTAACTCGAACCTCTGTGTGCTGAGAATCGAAGCATAAACAACCTAGCCAACCTAGCATCACCTTATAGCCTAGCAACGACCTAGCAACGACCTAGAAGCAACCAAAAAACAACCTGAATCACGTAGTTATGGCCTAGAAACAACCTAGAAGCAATCAGATTAGTCATACGAATCAAGTTTCACTGTTTCAAGCATTCCACGGCTTAATGCATGTTTCGCCAATATTTTTATATTTTCGCAAAAGTATGGAGAGAGTGATGCTTTAATGATGCCAAACAGAGTCACATCTCTTGGTTGGTCTTCATGCTTTATTTCAGGCATAAACAGAAGTTTGTACCTAACGCGAGTTACCTGTCGCGGTCGGCGCCGGCGTTCACAGTCACGAGCTCAACCGCTCCAGACAGATTTGATTCAGACTGTGCGGATACTTGATCTCATTCACTGATGCATATATTTATAATTCTAATAGATAAACTCAGTGTACACCTTGCAAAATTTAAATGCAGTGGCTGCTGTATGATCCTTTTTTATTTCGAGACTGCTAAAAATTTTCAACGGAAAAAAAAGAGCTTGAGGCTGCGTTGAAGAAAACATGACTTGCCCGTTTTCTGGCTTTATTTATGTTCTGATCCGTTTGTTCATCCCCTACGACTTCGCAGAAAACAATGAGTCAGAAGAAGACATACTGGAGGCAATTGGAAGTGCCGCAGCAACCCTCGGACATCACGGTAATCATTTCTCGAAGAGCCGGAGAAGCACGCATATGGAATATCTTTTTTTGCAGTTGTTTAACCACAGCTGGACAGAGTGTCTGTTTGTTGAGCATTATATTGTTCATTCTTCGAAAACCATATTTCTGAAGCTTCTTTAAATGGCTTTCAGTTTCACCTCCAAACCAAGCAAACTGTACTGAAGGCGGCAATCACAAAACATATGTGCGAAAAACAAAAATCCGAACATGTTTATGAAGTTCGAGAATAAGCTGTCGCAGAACATGTCTTTGCGAGGGTCGATTCAACCTCGGCTAAAACATGGCGTGGCCGAGCAGCGAAGAAAACACACAGAAATACGTTACGACACTCTTAATGTTTCCTTTGTCTTTGTCTTGGTCACACTGTGTTCACAGAAATATAAAAATAGAGAGTGCGTAGAGAGTAAACATCGTATTTGTGATTCGAAGCTAATGATTGGAGTAACAAGCATACCTTATTGTAGCACTCAACAATTTGCTAACTAACATGTAATAGATAAGGAAGTTGAAACTAAATTTTCTGACAGAATTGGCCGTATTTTGGTGTATTTGTGTGTAAAAGACAGAAGAATATTGCACATACGAGGTTTTAAGAAGGCTGCGTTGACGGAGCCACGTTCCGAGAATAAAAAGAGATATAATTGAAACTGAGTAAGCGAAGATGTATAATGCTACCCTGGAACAAATAAACCACAGTGAAATGGCACATAATTTTTGTGAATATTGTTGCTTTGGGTGATGAAGGCATAATGGTGGAATACGTTTAAAAAGGGTTACATAAATTTCCAGGGCAGCTCATACTAAGTATTGATTCAGCTAGACTTTATAAGCGTAAATAACCATGGGTGACTGACAGTATTCTGAAACTAATCAAGGTACGAGGACGCATGTTCAAAACATGCAAAAAAGGGGAAAGTTCCTTACGAAAAGCTACAAGAAATAACACACGAATATAAAGAATTGTGAGAAAATACAAATCAGCAGTTCTTCAAACCGTAAATGAAGATATGAGAATAAATCCTGAACCTTTCTGGCAGTATTTGAAGGGAAGTAGGTGTCATTCTGTTGGAATAAATTATTTTAGATACAGACAATCTTGCTGACGATGCAGCAAAGCCAACTACTTAAATAGTTACTTCGAAACAACTTTTCCTTACTAAGCCTGCATTGAGCTCCCCCTTTGACAACTAGTAACGTTCCTCTTATGCAACCAGTCGAACTTAGTGTTAGCGCCATTGAAGCCTTGCTCGGGAATCTCGACGAAAGTAAAGCTACTGGTTCTGAAGGTATTTCTTCAAGACTTCTAAAACAGTGTGGTCACTCCATTTCGCTTCACCTCCTCTAATCTTTGAAAAATCGTTCTCTATTGGCCAGTTACCTCAAGATTGGAAACTAGAAAGTATAGTGCTCATTCACAAAGGAACATCCTTAAAAGACGTCATCAATTATAGATTTATTTCACTTACATCAATATCGTGCACAATTTTTCAGCACATTGTGTAGATGGCTATATTGAAGCCTTTATTAGACTGCGAATTATTAACGAAGACACCGCGTGGTTTTCGTAAAGGTTGTTCATGTAGGACACTACTTCTTGAGTTCTATAACGACGTAGTATCTGCCATTGATTTAGGTGGGCAAATGACTGCATCTTTCTAAACTTCCGCAAACCTTTCGACACTGTTTCCCTTCCTGCGCTCCTCGAAAAATTACGAATGCAAATATAGATGACAGAATGCTTAAGTGGATCAAAAATTACTTGTCAGAACATAGTATGCACTAAGTGGTTGAAGTACGCACTAGGGACAGGATATCGTTATCGCGTTCAACTCTTAAAGCCGAAGTTTAAGGGTTCCCCAATGTTTTTTTTAATGACACTAACATATACATAAGCTCAAATATTCGGCTTGTTGCCGATGACTGCATTCTCCACAGAAAATTCACATTGAACATGATGTCCTTGAATTAGAGGCTGATCTTGAACGTATTCCTCAATCGTGATTTTAATGGCAAATGAATTTAAACACGAATACGTTCATGCATCTGTGTTTTACAAAGAAGAGAAAACTAATTGATGAAAGTTGTCATTTAATGAAAACCAATGTTAAACAATGTACGTCCAAATATTTGGGAGTGCTACTGTCGCAAGATTATTCCTAGAACGCGCATGTGAATTATGAGGTTTACAAAGCCGCAGCAGCATTGAATTATATTCCAAGGAATTTGAAATGTGCAGATTCTCACCTTAGAAGCACGGCTTACCCGACTTGTATTCGACCAATCATAGCATATGACTGCAGTCTTTGGGACCCATCCAGGGTTGTCAGATGCTACCGAGCTGAAAAGCAAATAATTACTACAAAATAAACACATAAAGACCGCTAAACTTTCGCGATGAAGCCCGAAAAAAGCGACAATTTAGTTTAAATTTCTTTATGAGAACATTTTAAATTATAATAAAGAATAATAACACTAAGGGCAGTTGAAAAATTCGCATTAAATACCTTGTGGCGGGGAAATATGCGCAAATAGGAACAAAAGCGCAGTTCATGACCTGGTGGCAATATTTACGTTTTAACATTGCCTCCAGTGTAGTTTCTATTTGGTTGAATGCACGTTTACCAGCGCATGATTAACGTTACTTGTTTACTGTTGATTGCCCCAAGAATGTCTGACTTAAACAATGAACCACTCAAAGTCATCAACAATCGCACTATGGATGAACGCAATGACCACTAAAATAACTATATTTCCTGGGAAAACGCAAATGAACCCGAAAAAGGCGACAAAGCGCGGCTAGAAAATTCTACAAGCTACACAGGAAAAAAAAGCCCAAATTCGCTTATTATAAGCGGAACTGGCAACTCTGGACTCATCCCAAGTATGTTTGATTAATAAGCTAGAGGAAAGTCAAAACGGAGCAGCCAGGTTTATCTTGGGTTGGTACGGAAAAAATCCCAGCTGTACCGAAATGAAAAAGGAGTTAAACTTGAGGTCACTGTCATCATGTCGTAACAAATTGCGTTTGAGGCTTTTATATCAGATATTTAATTAAAAAAACGGAATAAATAGTGACATTTACCTAAAATAGCCAGATTATATCTCTGAACGCACCGATCGCAAGTGCCAGATAAGAGCATGCCGGGCGAGGACAAGCCTGTACGCAAATTGGTTCTTTGTTAAAACTGTAAATCGTTGGAATAGTCTGACGTCTGAGCAAGTGTGCAGTGTCACTGAAGTATTTTTCGTGCTTCAGTCTTTATTCTTTATCCACGTTTTGTCCAAGGCCTTACAGCATGGCGGGTTACAAATTTTTTTCATATTTGTAACTCCCCTTGCTGTAACGCCTCTGGGGAAAGCGTCGATAGCCATGAATAAAGAAAAAAATGGTCGTCACGTTGTGGGCATATCAAAAGCAAAAATGAATTATCCTTTCCATGACTCTAGACTGACTAATCTTTTTTTCCTGTGCTTTTATGGGTGACACCTCACAGTTCACAGATTCTTCAGTGCATTTGTGCGAGGAATAGAAAAGGAGATAGCTGAGCGTCGGCGCAGTCATGCTGAAAAAGAAGAGACCTCTAAAGGTTCGTGGCCTTGTTATTTTTTTACTATAAATGCTCGAATACTTAACACGTTCAAAACACTTCTTTAAGGAAAGCGTACGGAAACGCACCTAAAACGTAGATCAACAGAACAAACATACAAGATGACAAGAACTGATTGAGCGTTTACTTGTACTCCCAAACATTGATTTGAAACTGTAATACCAGGCGCTGCACTCATTCCCCCGGGCAAAGGGGGGCGTGCCACAAGAGCCTAGCATCCCAGGAAGTAGCCAAGAAGGAAACACAAGTGGAGGTTTGTATTTCCTGTTACTTTTACAGAGAGATAAATGTGACTTGGCGCCCTCAGAGAATTAGCAGTTTGAGATTATGTTCTCTTGTTATAAGTAGGAAGCCCATCTTACATAGCATTTTCCTATTCGTGTTTCACTGTCCCCTGACCGTTCATTCTAGAACTTATGCGGGAGAGTTTATGCAACAGTGGGAACGCTTCTGGAAGTAGAAGCTTTTGGACCAAACTACAGGTTTTCGGCGGAAATTCAGAGTTGAATTTCTACCACTTTAACTGCCGCATTGTTCCTGTCTTGACGATATTAGGCAAAGTGCTGAAAAACCTTTCTTTTCAACCGTTAATTATTTCAGTGAGCACGTGGTTCGATTAGCTATAAGTCTACAATCAAAGCCATTGAAAACTCATGGTCAGCTCGGGAAAATCTTACCTGGTCAAGTGAGAGAGATAAAGAGAAGAGGAAGGCAGGAAGATTAACCAGAAGGTATTATCCGGTACGCTAACCTGCACTGGGGTTGGGCAATAGAGAGTTGAAAGAGAAAGAGGGAGAAAAAATAAATAATACGGAGAAGAAAAAAAAAGAACCAATCGCAGCCATACACATACACAAACATGAGAACGTTCCGCTCTGAGTCGTTCTGATAGCCCAGTAGATCGCAGGAGGTCTAACAGTGCTTGTAAGGCCTTCTTCGGCGATTACATGGTCAAACTATTGCTTTCCCTAATGCCCCTAGCATTATGTGGATAAAAGAGCCCTCTAAGGACCTTGCAAAACGCAATGAAGTGGCAACAAAGTGCTTAACTTATAGGAGAATGAAACACGGTCTATGACAAGAAAAAAAAAGAACCTAGGGAAGTTGAAAACTGTACTTTGTAAAGACTTAGCAATGCGATATTCAGAGCTTTAAGTTCGGAGTGCACTTGGGCGAGTACTTCGATTGTGCGTACATCGTGGCCATGCTTGATTTGTGGCATCAGAGAGGTGTTCATATGCAGCAAATATCTGGTCATTTATTTGCTGATGCTATTTCTACTCTTATGCTGCGTATTTCACTTTATCCAATCAGTATTTTTAAACACAATAATAATGTGCTTACCCAGGAATTCGGAAAGAAGCGGAAATCCGCACAATGTGACGTACATGATGCCGCAGACCACGGGTTACACAGCCCAAAAAAGATGCCCGTTTGGAACTTTTTATGAATATTTATAATAACCATAATAATTTTATAAAGAAGGGTGGTTCTTTCTATAGGTCGGCCTGCCACTACCAATGGCGCCTTTGTTTAAGTGGCGTGTTAGTTGCAAGAAATTTTCAAAGTTATCACTTGCCCAGATATTGATAAGTGTCACTTGCCGATTTCCGCAAAAGTGACATGACATGAGTACCACCTTTCTAAAACTTTTGGAAACCGCGTCACTTTTCGAGATTCCAACTTAGACGGGTCAGTGAAATAACTCAAATGGTGGTGGAACACTGAAAAAAAAAAAACATGGCTGATCCCTCTGCCAATGGAATCGGTATAACACGAAAGTGAAACGTGTATTTACATAAGTAGTTGAGTGTTTTTTGTGCATTGTTTCGCCACAAGGGAGAAGGAATGACTGCTGCAGCAACAAATTGTAATGTGACGTGAAGAACGGCAAGCAGCTCGAAACATGCGGCGCGCGCCTCAAGCAGAAAGGACGCACGAAATGAGCATACACAAGACGAGCACGGACTAACTGTCACAGCTCGACATTTAAAGCGCGCTGCTCTAACACAAAGACGCACGAAACGAACGCACAAGCATACAAAGGACGAGCGCGAACAACTGCCACAATTATTACTTCGTGTGTAAGCGGCGCGCTCCATTCGTAAACGCGGCCGCTGCGTCGAACGAAGCGACCTTCGTGCACTCTATAACCACTGTAACTTCAAAGCAAACTTGCGGTGGAAGCACAAGGCGTGCGAAGCGTGCGAAGCGCCCGAATGCCCCGATCAGGGAGATAAGGGCGCGCGCGCGCACCAGCGACCACGCCCCGTGGGGGGCGCACGCTCATCCCAGCGAGAGGCGCGACGACCTTTAGAGCGCGCGCTCCGTGACACCTGCGCGCCATCTCGCTAGTGATGACGAAAACGCGCTGAGGTCGAGGAGCTCTGAGGACCGCCAACGGTATATGGTGTGTATAAATAGCTTGCCGTTAGCAATCTGAGGAACGTACGCCCCCCGTAGCCGAGTGGTTTCGCGCCGCGCGCTGCGGAGCTAGAGGTCGTAGGTTCGACGCCCGGCGACGGAACTTTTTCTTCTAATTTTTCTTTGATTCATTATGTTAGTTTATATTTTACAACGTCATATCCGTGACGGAAATACGTCAGAGGAGCCGTGGTGGACCCCGGCATAACACACTTTCGTGTTAAAAAAAACGAAGCACAGTGGAAGACGAAAACAAGGTGTTCCTTCCAATGTTTTACCAAAACACCCAAGCTTGAGCACTTAGATGTGAAATATTAGGGTAACCGGTAGCATGTGAGCCACCATGCGAACGGTATAGCGTTCGACCAGCCAATTCCTGACACAATGCCTTGAACTGCACATTACACGTCATACCTAGGGTAGCCATTGCTGAAGAATTTCAGTAACCTCTCTCTCTTCGATACTCAATTTCTACGCGGAGAAGCCCTCTCGTTCACTGTGGCAGGTGTAGACGTTCTGCTTCTATCGAAATACCCATACTTATTTCCTTTCCATTTTCTTTTTATAGATAATGGGTGCCTTTTTAAATTTCACATGGCAAGGATAACAAGGCGCCTTTTAGAATGTCAGGCCCACTTCTCGAAACGTGTACTAGCCTGTCTCGGGCCCCTTATTCCTGTTTTTGCTACTTCTAAAGCTCATTATCCTTTGTCGTTCCGCTATGCATCAAGACGCCAGTTTTCATGACCTGAGACTTTGCTTCTGAGTTCAGTCTAATTTATGCATAGGATCTGTCAGGCCCTCAATGTATTGTTAATTGCTGTGGTGTAAATATCCAGTATTTGGGAAATTATATAATCCGGAAAGCTGGAGCAGCACAGGAACGTCGTAAAAAAGACTTTACGCAGTACGTTCAATGATCGTGTACTTTACAAGTGGGCCTGCGTTTACATACTGTCTTACTGGGCTTGTTTTGCACGTTGTAACGCGTGTTTCATTCATACAAAGTTCTGCATCTACCATTTCTTTTCCACATAGTACCCTTGCCACAAGCTCCGCAAGACGGCCAGGCTTTGCCCGCAGCCCCAGCCTGAACATTGGTTGTTTTTTAAATCATCAAGAGAAGACCAGGTTCCCTGCAGAAAAGCACGAACATCAGTCGCACTAAACAATAAAGTTTACATAGCGTTCTGCTTGCGTACACTACCTACAAGTGTGTGAGCGTTAAATATACAGCTCTGTGAAATGGTGACGGATACTATTTTCTGTTATGGAATCAACTGTGGACTGCCGCAGTATTTGATGGGCAACATCATCTCAGCGAATGCAGTTCAGCAGCAACAAAGACAGCGAAACCTTGATAAAATGTTCAAAGTAATAATATCTGTGGTTCTACATCCCAAAATCACGGTACGATTATGAGGGCCGGCGTAGTGGAGGTCTCTGCAAATTTCTTCTATCTGCTGTTTTTTAACGTGCACTGACATCGCAGAGAACACGGGCCTCTATCATTTCGCCTCCACTGAAATGCGAGCGCCGCGGCCGTGCTCAAATTCGTGACCTTCGGGTCAGTAGCCGAGAACCATGTTCGCTATAACACCGTGGTGGACGGTAAAATGTTGATAAGTGCCAGTATATTATATACCATAGAATCAGGTCCCTGCCATAGAATCATGCCACGATAGAGAGAGAAGCATTTACTTAAATGGCCTCTAAACAGCCTCTGAAGATACACCGAACGAGCGCGTTGTTTTCTCTTGTCGTTTCCTGTCTTTTCGGCACAAGTCGTGACGCCAGCAATCTGTTCACGCTACGTCATCAATTGTCCTATATCCTGCACAGTCATGCAGTCACACGCCCGTTCTGTCTCGTTTCGTATGACAGTCGTGCGCGATCAACTACTTCATTTCGTTTTGTGTATTTTGCACTGCGTATATGGAGATAACTGCACGTAGCCGACAAAAGCGAAACCCTGAGGCTTAAATGGGCCCTGCAACAGCCTTTTGGCGCTGTTAGAAAACGGTGCTGCTCGGTTGTCGAGGCTACTGAGAACACTCAACGAAAGCGCGACCTTAAATTTGCAAATAATTGTCAGTCAGCAAATAATCACTCCTTTTTTTCTCAACAAATGATGCCATAAACTCAAATGACCACTCCACGGTCATTGGCTGATTTGAGCATCGTGAGCTACATAGTTACCTCAGCCGCCGCGGGACGCCGCCACGTGCCCCCGCGTGCGCTCGAGATCGCACTGAAAGTAAGCCGCGCGTTTCGCGAAAAAGCATACAAACACAGAAGGTGCGCAAGGTCATGACGCACGCTGGTGAACGGACGCATTATCTTGCCCCTTGTCATCCGCCTTCTTGCGTTCTTTTCGCTGGTAAGAAGAGAGAGAGAAAGAGCTTGAAGCGTGCGTTAAATTGGTGTAATTCAGTTTGCAATTGACCGACTGCAAAAATTTCTGCGGCAGTATATTAACGAGGCAATCGGCTCCTTTAATGAAAGCATTGAACGATTTCTTGGAAAAAAGTATTGCAGGACCCCTTTAGAGCTCAGCGCTGACGTTGTCCGCGTGCTCTGTGACGAAATAAGTGGCGAGGAGTAGATAGCCCCTTTCGGAAGGTTAGTCAAGAATAAAAAGAAACTACTCACTCATGTCTGAATTCGGAGTGGTATATAGACTCCTTAGAATATGAGAAGGAATCTGCCTTAGCAGGCTGGAGCTTTCCTTTAAGCGCACATTGGCTTACGCAACTCCACGTTTCGCAGTACATTCTGACGCGGCTCCTGCGTCTTTGTGCTGGTCAGGCTAGTCTGCCAGGAAGGAAGTGGTGGTTAAAAAAATTGGAAATGGGGGGTGTAGCAAGGAAAGCATGCGCATTTCAAGGTGCAATAATATGCAATGCGCGTTACTCCATAGTAGTAGGAAGCGAAAAAAGAGCTAGGGCATCATTGTCACTGTAAACCTACACTAGGCCATTGTAGAATAATTTCTTGTGGGACAGAGGGTAAGTGCAATTAACAATATCGGCTCTGTAACGAGGCAGATTCATACATGAATATGTTAGTGAGAAACAATATTACCGCATGCATATGGCGAATTGCGTGGTGCAGAAGTCAGATGTGGGCCAACGTAAAAGTGTCATTTTGCTTATCACGTAGACTTGTAAATTTTACGGAAGAACTTTATTATTAAGTTTGTCAACGTGGCTTTTTGGGCTAGTTGTTAATATGCTTCAAAATGTGACATAGCGCTAACACACATGGATGAGGAAGGGACAAAAAAGTCAAATAGCAGGCTGGTACTTGTGTAAACAGTTCTGATGGATTGAAAAAGGTTGTCGTGCCGTGCATTCACAACGTGTCGCACGCCCTAAAGGTAATTGGCCGAAAGGTTAAGGTAGATGTGCTTTCTTCTGCCCCACAAAAAATAATCAGCATTTGCAAGGCCACAGACCCGTGAGCCAAGAGACGTGGAGAATGTGTCAAGAAACATCAGTCTCCATTTGTTCCATGTGTAAATAATGTAGTGTATCACTTCCCGTTTTCTTGTGGCAAAGTTTACATTGGGCAATTAGGGAGATGCCTGAACTAAGAGAACATAATCAGAAGTTGGGCCAATATCGAGATGGGCACATGTCTGTGCATTGTAGTGATTGTGTTTGTGAAGCGTTGTTCAACGAGTGCACCGTCGTATATATGAATGCCGATGAGACTACGAGAGAGATTGTAGAAGCCGCCCTGATGTGTCAGCTGCCCGTCGGTGGCGCTGACTGTAAATAAGTTGGCCTTCTTGACGTGGCAGGTTTTTATGTGCGATCATTAGACCTTTTGTGTACGGATGTCTTTATGCTGTTACTCGTGAAAATAAACTATCAGTTAAAAGTAGCGCTTGTCTTGTTGTCCTTTCGTCGTCGTGTGTCAGCGCTATGCCACGTTTTTAATATTAAATACTATTCATGCGTAAACATTCATTGGAAAATGCCACATAAATACATGGGAGAAGTAAAGGCATCGAAACAATGGCTCAACGTTATACAACGGGCACGTGATTGGCATTCAACGGGCACGCGATTGGAAAGAGCGTTTTATATACATTAGGAATACTGTCGAGTGAATAACGACATCTAGCGACAGCATGAGCCTATGACCGCCACTGATGCCTATTTTACAACCTCTTTCTAGCTAATGCAGACGTTGCCATGAGGCCTCTGAAATACATAACCGTCTTGTGAATAGTCGGCTTCGTTCAAGAGGAGCTTTTGGTAACGCCGATTTTGCGCTTACAACCAATGGCGCCGGCACCGATGCCAATATCAACTGAGGCTCTTTAATTCTACCATATTAACAAAAAAATAATAAAAATAAGAAATAATAAAAACGGAAAAGGTTACCATGGTATTCAATTCAAATACATAGAATACCTTAGTGATGTATTACTTTATCTGCACTATACTCCATTAGTTAAAAACTGTCTCGCAAAGCGAAATAATAAGAAAAATGATGCATGAAGTAGTGCTCATAAACTACGTAAGTAGGCCACCACCAAGATGTTGATACGTCACAACTCACCTGGATGTTTACATCTGAAAGTGTAGCAAGTGTAGAATGAATTCATTAGCGACCGCGAAAACATCGAAAACAAGGTATCTGCGTTTTTTCGCAACACCTGAAGAATGAAGCAGAGCATGGCAGGATTACATGGAGGATTACGTTTGGAGTGTCAAGTGCTCATGTGACAGTGACTTCAGTATTTTTCCTTGAAATGCTTTTATTCTTTCTTTAGCGCAGCGTATTCAACAAGGTTTGTTTTCGATGCTAGTTCGTAGTTACTTGCGTCTGTGTTTGCTACAGGAGAGGAGGCAGGCATTGTCTTGATTCAATATGGCGTTTTTATCGCCTGTCAAGATGTTAAAAACACATTCAAGGTTTCATTGAAAGACAACGCAATGCTGATTTTGGGGCATTCTTGGACAGTTCACATCGAGAGTTCTGTACACAGCGTAATAAGTTTGTTATTCTAGGCTTTTGGAAACATTCTTCGGACAGCCTTTGTGACTTGTTGAGGCTGCCAAGAAAAGCCAAGGAGGAGTTTGGCTGCAGCCACAGCATGCAATGTCATCATATTATTACTAACATTCATGAGAAATTTCACTAGCAGTCACGACGAGCATCCCCGTGTCTTCCATTAAATGCTTCACTTCAATTAAAAGCTGTCTTTTAAAAGCCATTCAATTAAAAGTCATTTACTTTCTCTATGATTTCCATCGCTTCCATATTTGTTCGATTAAAATTCCGTAGATTCCACGTACCATGGGAGTCGTTGTTATGCGAAGCATGCAGAGCGAAGGTGAGTGTAATGTAGTTTTTTTTATAGAGCGAAACGTTAGAAGATGACGCTGAAGATATGTACAGTACTCATGGATTCAAAAGCGACATCAAATTTTTAGTATAATCACTGGTATGTGCAACTTCTCGAGATACGAAGTGATGTCGTGACGAATCCGGTCTCTAAAGATAATTTTGGCTCTGATCTACACGTTAGACTCTTAACTATGCCAATATAGCTCGAACTGAAGACGGTGTATATATGTACATTATCTAGCCCTAAACTGCCCTGTTTCAATCCGCGAGCACTGTACAAATGTTGCACGCACAGACTTATTTTGCACAGTCGCATATGTTTTGTATAACCCGTTGTTATAGGAAAATAAATTATCTCAGGCAAATATCCAGTATGACGAAAAGTATGGTAAGTGAAAGTGAGTGTATCACTTGGAGGCATAACACAGATCCTTCTACACCCCTTTCGTCAAGATGGTCAAAGTGCAAAGGCCATGAAAGCGTAACCGCGATAGCCGCTACGAATGAAACACTGAATTTGCCTTATGCTCCCGTGTGTCCCTCGAAAACACTGCCAATGAATATCACCGAAGTTGGCGTATTTTCACCGAAAGGACACTATTTCATCATAAGCTTGCCAGTTGCAGTAAGAAAACAAAGAAACATGACCCTCTGCCTTTTGCAATTCCATCATTAGCATGTCACCATGTGTCAGTGTCCAGCTTAAAGCTAGCCGCGTAATATTAACTACATAGTTGTTCTATTTTGTATTACTAGAGAGTAAATGAAAAGCAGCAGACTTCAGGGACTCCTTATGCTTTTAAACCATGCACCGCGACAGCCGCACTTTTCGTCTACGTGATTTCCATAATTCAGTGCTAAGTGAAGACTGTTAGAACCCACCATGTCGAACAGTCCAAGGTAGGCATCGATTTGCTCTTCTACAGCAAGAAAAACATAGGCTATAACTTGGCCGTCTACATATTCCCAATTTGGGTAAAACACTTCAGCATATGGCCCTTAGTATATTGCTACCTAACGACACCAGCGACATCGTTAATAGCATCGCCTGTCTATAGCTACTACAATACGACTCTGTTAAAAATAAATCAGTAATTGAAAAGCCTTAAATAAGATCTAAATAAATACGACCAAGAACACTTCATATTCAGCCAAGTATGAAATTTACATATATGCAAATGCCAGCTAATACAGATGAATAACACAACGATTAAAAACAAAAGCCTTCAAGGAGCAGTGGCCTTTAGTCCAAATAAAACAAATACTGCAGGGTGTTTTGAACGGTACATTTCTAGGAGGTGCCATTAGAATAGAAGTCGCGTATAAGTAAAACACTCGCCGAAACACTGAACAAGCGACTGAAGTACGGCTGCTATTTACCTTGCGTGCAGCAGACCTCACTGTGTTCTGCACGGCATCAGTTGCATAAACATCATTCCCTAGAAATTCGTGGGAGGAAAAGAAGCCATTGCGCTGCCTTTGTGTTCTAATATGCCTTATCTCAGTTGAATATACACTGCCTTACTCAAGCATTATGCGTTCAACAGTTCCGTAGCGCGCCTTTACGAGGCTGGTTTGACGCCAAGTGAGTTATTTTCTTCTATTGCAGCTTGCGCCATAACGACATACCAAACTCCTTACAGGTTCAAGTCCTGCTTAAGAAACTTACTGGGGCAACGTCGACGCCCCTGAAGAAGGTCGTGCAGCACTGTCATGGAAAAATATTTGTAAAAAAATCACGCCATATCCACGAAGTGATTGATGATGAGTGGGCGAAGCTCGATCGTTTTCATCCATGGCAGAAAGAGAATGTGTGGTCTGGAACGTGCTTATACTTCATGGTCATCAGCATAATTGTCATCGTTATCACGTGTAGTGGTTACATTCCACTATACTGAGTCATCGTCATCTTTATCACGGGTAGTGGGTACATTCCACTATACTGGCACGCGCTTATACTTCATCGTTATCACATGTAGTGGGTACATTCCACTATACTGCGTCATCGTCATCTTTATCACGTGGAGTGGGTACATTCCACTACACGTGGCTACCTACCTACCTACATACTACTACTACTACTACAGAGGAGGGACAGACCCACACCCTAAGTAGCTTCGCCCCTAAAAGACTAGAAAGGGCGCGAGCTTGCTGCATGATGCCCCCGAATGCGTAAGCGCTACAGCGTATGTCTCCACGTACCGAAGCATTGTCACTCCGGAATACGTATGGTTTGCACTTGTCTTTTCCATAAATTTTGTAAAGAGACATTCATTATTTAATTGCGATAGCAGTTAGATCGGCACTCAGGCCCGATTTTCGCTGCCGCCGTCCCCGTCACTGAAATTTGATGCAACGCCCAAGGGCGTTAACATCACCCACGCGTCGTGTGTTCTATGTGCGAGCGAAAGTGCGCAAGCGCAGCCGACGCGCCTGGCTGAAGGAGAGAGGGAACGCGCCTGCTACCTTTCATCACACGAAATACCCATGGAAGGTTCCTGAGGAGGGGTGACAGGGAGGAAGACTGCTGTGCTCGGACAGGAACAGCGTACTTTGAGCAGCCAGCCGTGGTCTCGCAAGCCCTATCTTGACAGAGATCCCCAGACAGCTCATACGCTTGTAAGTGGTACTCTCTCACGACCAAGTTTGCGCTGCAGGGGTATGCAGCGCGAAGGTCGCTTCCCTCACTACAGCAACCACGTTTCTTTACGACAGCGTTTCGCTGATTCTAAAGGAGTTAGCGGCTGGCTTTACTTCGTATAACAATCCAATTTGTTGCTATCGCATTCATTGCCTCGCGCTTGCTGCGAAACCCTGAATTTTGTTTTTCGCGTAGTTGTGTTCCACGTGGAACGCAAGCAGATTATGATTAAATTGCAGGTATTGTTTTCCTATTCTATTCTAAATCGATCTTGAAGGAGACAAGAATACACCAAGAAAGCTGTATGAATTTAGTCCGCTTCTATTGTTGAGTAGGCCACCGCATACTTTTTTCGGAATTTTGCCAAACGGTTGATATGGCTGTTGGTGAGGAATATTTCTTAAAGTGGCAATAAGGTTTGCCTTATTGTAGTATTTAAACTAGGTGAAGACATTAGGAAGCAAACTGAAAAGATGAAGGAGCTGGCTCTACTGAATATGCTTGTCATTTTGATGGTGATAGCTAAAGTTAATGGTAAGTATCATTCGCTATTGCCATATTCACGGAGTTACACTCTATTACCAATATTGAACAAAATTGAGCTTCGCTGTGACGTCCCATAAATACCATAACCTAAACGGTGTAAATACGTCCAATAAAGCTTTCAAGCTGCAGAATAGCATGCACGCATTTAGCTAGGAAAGGAGCACTAGGGGATTATCTGCGCGATATAAACCATGAGGCTATGTAACATGACGGTTAAGCGCTAAAAATGCTAAATTTTAGTATTCTGGGTTTTTGACGCTGTGCAAATACTTCAATCATCGCCATTAGTCTTTCTTGAATAAATATTTGTTTATTAAGCAGTGTGATTAAGTGAAAAACTCTATTAAGAGCATTGCAATGTAAATTTCGGGCGGGACTTGGCCTCGGTGAAGGCGTCTGCCGCGAGTACTAGAAGCCGGGTAGCTTCTTCGGCTTACTGGACAGCCCACAGTTGTTCTTCTAAGGGAGAGCTGAACAGAACCACCGCCCGACGCGCCTTGCGGTTCAAGACTCCTTGTAGTTTGCGCACTTCGCAGTGTAAACTCGAGCATTCCTGTAACATGTACGTTGAATAAAGATTTGCGTAAAAGAGACGAAAGATAGTTGGGTTTCGGTACGTGTTTACAGCTGTCTACTAGCAACTGCTTGCCTCTTACTTGACGTGTGCGGTGTGTATTTGCGTCGACGTAGCTTTTGCTGCTACGTTATTTCTTTGTAGCCGCTCATACATTCCACGCACTCACACTTCTCCCTGTGTGTGTAGAGAATTAATCAAATGTACTTATGCTTCGGAGAGCAGAACAAAGTGAAACGTGGCAGTTCGTATTATTTTGCTGCTTGCACTTCAACAATGTACAAATGTTTTGACCGTGGTGGCGCACATCCAAACCACGTTTAGTTTTCGGGTTGCACTACAGATAACCACGAAATTATTCTGTTTATTTATAACATATTAGAAAATTCTGGAAATGATTATGTCAAAAACAAAACCGGTTCTATATTCGCAGCTGGCAGATATAATAGGGGTATCGTTGGCATCTGTGCATGGATAATTGAAACCTTTTACTGAGCCGTGGTGACTGCCAAAGTGGACTTGCGGAATAAAGCTTGGCAAAGTTCATGTATACATTTTCTGTTGTGTGGCCAGGTAGCAGTTCCTATCAGATCACCCACTACACGGGGCCAAAGCACTGAAATGAAGCTTTTGTTACTGTTGTTATCGTCTTTGAATAATCAGATGTTTGTCTAGAAAAAAAAACAGATCCGAAATGCCCCATAGAAAAATTATAAAAGCTCCCTTAAGAAAAAACAGCGCGATGACCAAATACACGAAGTATGTTCTACTCAAACAAGTATCCAATCCTTGCTTTTAATACCCCTTCTTATACGAGATGATGACGCACGAACTAAATGTACAATTAAATTGTTCCTATGGACTACATAACGAAAGTTTTTATCAATGCGAAAGCCGGTGCATATTTGATGTGATAACACGCTTCTGTACTAAACAAATAAAAACTTCAAACCTGTTTTGCTGTTAATTTTTCTTTTGTGCGCATTATCACAGCAAACGATGGTTGGGCGGAGAAGACAATGCGCACACTTGGGAAGGGTGCGGTAGTCGCCGGACGAAAAGGTAATCACTATTTTGGATCCAAAATAACGATTATGCACAGTATGAACGGTAAAAGATTCGAGGACGCGAACGCTGGCCTTAACGGTCGTTTACGCAAATCCTTTTCCGTTGATACTGCTCATAACGAATCGCTGCTGTACTGCCTATAAGCGACTATCATAAGATTCCGAGTGTTTCGATAGTGTGCTTTACGCGGTCGCTTTGCAGGTGGACGTACAGCGATTGTATGTGGAAGGTCAGAAATTAGGTTATGATGAAAATTAAAAAAAAATATTGCCTTGTCTCAAGAAGACATGTGTTTTATCGCTATGCGGTTAAGAAACTCCACATCAAAGCAAAATAAACGTGGAAAAAGAATGAAGAAAGAAAAAACTTGCCATAGGAAATATTTTTATGCACTTACAAAGTATGATCGGCTTGACGTCCCGTCAGAAAGGTGTCCTTGGGCATCGTACCTGATTTTCAAGATACGTCACAACACAATGACGCTAGTGCAGCTCTGGCAGTGTCTGTGGTTCAGCGCGCGGTCGTGACGACAGCAGGGCTCGCTAGGTGTTGGAGTTTTTCAATGCCAGACGTCTGACAAAAAAAAAGAGAAACTCCCATGCTTCCTTATGTTTTTTGCCTAAAGTGACTGGAAGGCGAAAACCATCCTTTTCTAGTCAGCCAAATTAGTCAAGTCCCCGCCCCCCCCCTCCTCCGAAAGCTTTGTGCACCTAATGTGGTTTATGCACTGCCTTCCTGATTGGAAAGCCGATACCTAAACGTAAAGCGACGATTGGTGTGATGACGTAGTCGTGTGACGTCACAAATTTTGGAGATTTGTTACGCCAAGAAGACGTCGCCACATGACCTCATCTTTGTTTGATTGTTTGCATTACTCGTGCTGACGCCGCCGGTTAATTTTCGCGTTTGATGAGGCATCTAAGGCTTCCGCCCTAAAATAATTTCAATACCGTGCGTAAGCAAAATTCTATCCCGAATCCTTTGATCATACAAAGCCGACGTGAGTTATGTACTTGCGCGCAAGCTCTGACAAGCTGTGGTGACGGTGAAAGAAAGCAAGAGAAGGAAAAGTTACCGGGTTTTATACTCATGATTCCCTGCGCTGGTTGCCATCAGATGTACATTGATGAAATGGGTGGCTTCATAAAAAGCCGGCATACCCCACGCACGGTGGGAATCGACGTAATGCGAAGCAGCCAGGAAGAAGCAAATCCTGCTTTAAATAATTTGAATGTCTTGTTTGACATGTTAGGACCTGTCATTTATGTTCGTCATACAGTCACGTCGCGCAATACCAATTTTGGTATATCAAGCTAGCGAACTGGACGCAAGCGCACCATGAGCGTGGCATGTAAATGGGGTTGTAGATGACAGGCACGCCTAGATTTTCATGTTACCACCTGCCAGTTATGTTCCTTATACAGTCATGTCGCTCGATACCAAATTTGGTGTATATCAAGCTAACGAAACGGCCGGGAGCGCGCCATGAGCGCGGAATGCAAGTCATGTCGCTCATGACATGTGATGATTTCCATATTACCACTTGTCATTTATGTTCGTCATACAGTCACGTCACTCAATCCCAAATTTGGTGTATATCAAGCTAACGAAACGGCCGCGAGCGCGCCATGAGCGTGGAATGCAAGCCATGTCGCTCATGACATGTCATGATTTCCATATTACCACTTGTCATTTATGTTCGTCATATAGTCACGACAGTCAATACCAAGTTTGGTGTATATCAAGCTAACAAAACGGCCGCGAGAGCGCAATGAGCGTGGCATGCAAGTCATGTCGCGCATGACAAGTCATGATTTTCATATTATCACTTGTCATTTATGTTCTTCATGCAGTCACGTCACTCAATCCCAAATTTGGTGTATATCAAGCTTACGAAACGGCCGCGAGCGCGCCATGAGCGTGGAATGCAAGTCATGTCGCTCATGACATGTCATGATTTCCATATTACCACTTGTCATTTATGTTCGTCATGCAGTCATGTCACTCAATACCAAATTTGGTGTATATCAAGCTAACGAAACGGCCGCGAGCGCGCCATGAGCGTTGAATGCAAGTCATGTCGCTCATGACATATCATGATTTCCATATTACAACTTGTCATTTATGTTCGTCATACAGTCACGTCACTTAGTACCAAATTTGGTGCATCTCAAGCTAACGAAACGGCCGCGAGCACGCCATGAGCGTGGCATGCAAGTCATGTGGCACATGACAAGTCATGATTTTCATATTACCACTTGTCATTTATGTTCGTCATACAGTCGCGTGACTCGATACCAAGTTTGGTGCATATCAAGCTAACGAAATGGCTGCGAGCGCGCCATGAGCGTGGCACGCAAGTCATGTCGCACATGACAAGTCATTATTTGCATATTGCCACCTGTCATTTATGTTCGTCATACAGTCACGTCACTCAATCTCAAATTTGGTGTATATCAAGCTAACGAAACGGCCGCGAGCGCGCCATGAGCGTGGCATGTAAATCATACTTTTCATGACAAGTCAGTCATGATTTTCATGATATGACCAGCCATTTACGTTCGTCATAGAGTCATGTTATGCCATACCAAATTTGGTATAAATCCCATTAACGATACGGCCGGGAGAACGCAAAGGCGTAGGCGACTAGATAGATAGATAGCTAGATAGATAGATAGATAGATACGCTCAACGTCGCCGAAGTTCGTTAAGAAATGCTTCGCATTTAATAAATAGGATTATAAGAGCTCAACTATGATGTAAAACAAAGAATTCGGGAAGCTTGCACTGAGTCGCGCCAAGCTTGGCACAGCGAAGCACGGGTACGTCGCCGCTCGTTCTCCTCGTCGACCAACACGTCTAGCTTCGAGATGCACGGCTTTCTCCGCGAGAGTACACATTTTCTTAGGACGCCCCAGGACTGTCTGGACACGATCAGGAACAGTGCAAAGTCTCCGTCGGTAGGCGTGGCTTAGCTATCGCGCATGCACGGCTTGGCCAGGTGGTGCGGTATGTGGTCTGCATGCTTGCTTTCGATTTCTTTCTATATTATTTTGTCTCTTTTCTTGTGCCGCGTGCTTTAAACTGCCATGGGACGCTATGCGCGGCGGTATCCATCGTAGAGCGCGTCTTTGCATGGTGTCACACCGCAGTGCTTTAAACTGTCATGGGACGCTAAGCGCTGCGTCTCCATGAGTGCGTGGCGGTCTCCATCGCAGAGCACGTTCTGTGCTCTGCCGTTGCAAGGCAACGGTGCGGTGAGTTTTAGCAACACCACTGTGGTCTTTATGGTTTGACTAACAGCTTCGCTGCTAAAAAAATTCACTGACGATTACGATACTGCCTAATGCGAATTCTGAACGCAGTTTCGTGTTGGGCAACGCCAACTGCGTTTTGAAGTTTTGGCTATCCGCAGTTGTAGCAATGTATCATTCGTTACACATCGCTACAGAAACTTCCAGCGCTAGGGTGCTACGCACACCACTGGGTGCATTGCAGGCATCGCGAACCAAGAGAAACGCCGACAGCTCCGTTACGACAAGCAGAGCACAACATGAGCACAACAGCATACTGCATGAACGAACGTTCCTAGAACGTTGGTATGAACTTTCTGCATGGGAAGTTCATGCAGTGTGCTCTGCATGAACTTCCTATGCAGAGCACACTGCAGTTTTAGGGGTGAAGCACCTTAGGACCGAGGATTCTCCGTCCGGTGCGTCACGGTACGGTACAGCCCCGTGTAGGTTAACAAAAGGTTAACAAAAACAAAATGAAAGACTGTTAACCAGAACAAAATAAAAGGCCACAACACGGTAAAAACACCGATATTTAAGCACACATCAATCAAAGGATATCACAGAACAAAATGTTAACAAGAACAAAATAAAAGGCCACAACACCATAAGAGCACCGACATCTAAGCGCCCATCAATCAAAGCATACGACAAAAAAGGTATAACACTAGACTAATATCAATCACAATTGTGACAGAACAATATAAAACCCCTACAAGCACAAACCCTTTATACTGGTGGGCGACTTCAGCGTACACATTATGGACCTTAGGACCTAGCTTTGCCGTCGACTCTTTATGTCCCTTTATGTCACTCAATTTACATTATATGTGGCAACGCTCGGGTAGCGTACGGTTACTCACCCATACGATACCCAGAGCTTCACCCACTCGTCATGATTCACTTCGTGGAAATGCGTGGATTTTTTTCAGATATTAATTTAACTATTCGGGACCACACGTCTGCTCGTCGTAGCAACCTCGGGCAAAGAAAGGCATTTTACCTTTGACTCTGCTCACTCTCAGACAGTAAAAAGAGCCATTGCACAACTTTGCCTTGAGTCTGCGCTGAAGAAATCGTGCCACCAAGAGATGCAACGGAGATTTGATGCACAAATATCGAAGCTGCTGGTGGCAGGCTATCCCCCCGCAGTTATCACAGGAGTAGCTGAAAGCCTGTTGCAGAAGTCCAAATAACTCATAAACACGGACGGCAGTGACTTCACTCGAAAGAAACGTGCTTTTGTAGTCGTTCCATATATATACACAAGGTTTCGCATAACCTCAAGAAGGTTGCTAGTATGCATGACGTTGGAATGGTATTTTCTGCCCCCAACAAGTTCGCTCGACTTTGCCCTCGCATATCGACGAAAAAAGCAACAAGACAAGGTTGCCAAAAAGCGCACCTTACGCCTCACGTGAAATGCACCTTTGGCGTCGTTTATGACACACCACTGTCATGTGGAAAAAGTTACATCGGTCAGACCGGGAGGTGTGCAAATGACCGTTTTAGAGAGCACGCCTTGAACGTGAAAAAAGAAGGAACGAACGCACTTAGCAGTTCACGTGAACTCCTAGAAGGATTTCTCATTAAGAAGAGGGGGGGGCAGGGTGCTAGCGAGCCTTTCGTCACTCTGCACACGAATGACTTTAGATTCCTCCACACGTATATAAGATAGGAAATCCCTTATCTTCCCTTGTTTTTTTTATTTCATTCAACGCATCTGCGTATGTATATATATATATATATATATATATATATATATATATATATATATATATATATATATATATATATATATATATATATACTATCTGTGTGTGTGTTTCATGGCGACTTGTGGAATAAGCAGTTGTAAATAGAGCTTTTCGCTTGTGCATCTTTCTTGTATGGCGCGTTTTTCTTGCGCTAAGTAATTCTCGCCGAAGCTGGAAGCTTGCAGGCATAAATTAAAATGTACTTGCGCACACTACCAGGCCAATTCGAGTTCGTTAGGGGAGGCCCTCTTTTTGTACCGGAAATACATAGGACGATGACGGTGGTTGTGTGATGGAAAGTAATGCTTGCGCCATTGACGAGTATACAGTATGAATGCGGACAAAATGATGAAAACAAACTGATTATGCTGGTCATGAATTTCTGGCAACGACGTTCAGTGGATGCTTGCTACGCATTTTGTGTCTGACGAATACAGAATAATGTTACAAAGAATTAAAAGAAATGTTTATTCTGGTATTTCAATTGCTTGATGAGCATACAAGACTGCCTATATTTACCGGCTCAGTGCGCATAATTAACAGGACAATTTATCTACCCTTTCGAAATAACCCAACATTATTTACTGTTTACTGATACCCGTGTGCTCTATAATCACAGTAGGAATGTTTTTGACGGCAAGGGACGAAACTGTCCGCTTCAGAATGATGCAAAAAAAACTTAATTTTTGCAATGGGACCCAATGAATGTCGTGTTTGGTTTTCTGAGCTGATATTTATGCACGCAAGCATCAGTTTAGGAGAAGATAGAGCTTTTGCGAAACAACTACCGATGTAAATTCCTGTGTGAACGGCTGTCATTTTTATTTTACATGCTCCCCCGGATCTTGACCAAAAGCAAAGAGACTGTTCAGCGCATTCGCTGCGGGTGTTCGAGAGCAGAAGGCCAAACAAAAACGGAAATCACCACAAAGGTCCGCTAAAGGTTGGTATTAAATTTTGATACGTATGATGAATGAGCCGGTCAGTGGTCCGGCTCAAATTAGCTTTACGTTCTCATTGTACCGTAAACCTAACTGACATACGACTGTCATCCAGACTCATGGAAACTCCTAGCTGCAGATGCGTGGGGAACTGACAAATGATATTAACGTTTTGCTATTTTACTTGTGCACTGAGGTAAAAAAATCAACGGTCATTAAACCAATCCACACAGAATTATCAAAATATTTGATATAATTAGCAAAGAATTTGAAACTTTTTCTTCAGAGTTCAGAGAGCATCGTTCTTTTAAGACAGCCGACGACAAGTGCGGAATTTTTAACAGCTTTATGACCTACCAAAGCATTAGCCGCTCGTCCGTATCACTTGAGGATGCTTGTACATGGCGGTTTACAAACTCTGTAATGAAGGTATTGACAAAAAAAGGCCCTCTACCAGCTTGCGGAATATATCAGCTCCTTTTAAAAGTAGAATAAGTATTAGAAGCGCTTTCATGAATACAGAAGAATCTTAATAGGGCGATCTCAGAGAAAGTTTTTTATTGAGATTTGGTTAGCATTGCGAATGTAAAGCCTCGAAATATGGGGCGTCTTCTAACACAGTAAAATTGCTCCTGATACACTGTATTATTGCGTTTTCCAGGCGGTGCTCCTATTCATTCGTATCTTGTCCCAGAGATTATAAATTCTCACTTCTAATTTGTGTTGCTCTTGATGCATCTCACGATGTTTCATCTCCATACCAATCAACTCTGAAATATCTTCCATCCCTCTTACGGCCTAGGACATAGCCAAGCTAATTCATAATCGTTAAATTTGCAGGGCTGCTTGCTCAGACAATATTACTGGAAGTATAGCGGAAAACGTGAAGCTTGTAAGAAGCTTGTACCTGGAGATTTTTCTCCCACCATCCATCGCTTCTGCTTCTTTCATGATAAATGCAAAATCTGCAAGGTTTGCAAATTTTTATGCGTAGTGATTACTCTGCGCCTTCGAATGATTGCCAAAATTTATTACCTTTCATTACTAGTAAGCTTTTGAAACATTTAATTTACACATAGTAAGGTGTAAGCCTTTTCGTAGAACATAAAATTTCCAAGAATTAAAACATACGACACGTGCAGCACATTTGGCGCGCCTCAGATCACACATGGCACATATGTTTCTTAAGACAAATTCTAACGATGTCGGCGAGCCTTGAACAGCGATCGAATATTGGTATGTAGGCGAAACTTCGGCCTTATCGTAAGGAGCAAGCATGGACTGAAACAAACGCAGAACTATTTGAACACATTTACTGACGTTTCCCACCATGTACTGTAGCAGTGGAGGAAAGGACAGCGGATATACCTGGTGTATCCAGTTCGTCAAGTGGTGCTACAGCGGGAAGCGTTTCTTCAGGTTAGTAGCACCAATTTTGGCACTAGAATCTTCAATGTTAATTTGAACACATTGCGAACGTGACGGAATGTCTCCGTATTTGAAACACAGATAATGAAAAGTGACCGACCATTTCTCCTGGAAAAGGAGAAAATAACTACAAAATAGTCCATTTAAGTGCTATAAGAGATTACCGGAGGAGACATGGTGTTAGAAGCTTTTGAGAACAAGATGAATTTCAAGCATAGAAAGAGATTTTATTGTCGTAAAGCTTTCGATGATTTTCAACGCGGACATAGAACCTTACAGTGAATATCGTGGCTCTAAATCGGGGGTCTCAAACCCACCTCAACTAGCGGGCCGCAATTAGAAAATTTTGCCCCGCAAGGGTCAGGACATTGAAGGAGGTTTAAGCGTAGGGGGGGGGGGGGGGAGACAGGTGTGCAAAATGCCGGTTAATGGTGCCAAAGAAGACCTTTTCCATATCTCAAATATGGGTCATTTCTGAAGACTTGACGTAAGCGTTCGAGAAACATGTCGATACGGACAAAAAATGCTTGAGACTAGTAAGGTCGGTGTATCTTACCCGAGTAAAGCGTTTTTAATTGCAACAGACGATAAAATAATGCGGCTACCATAGTTGTTGTCATAAAACTTTATTTCTTTGAAAGCACAGTATCAAGACTGAAGTTCTAAACACGCAGACTTGATGCTTATAAACGCTTGACGCGACTAGAGCAGAAGTGCCCGCATTAACATCATGTACGAAGACGATGCTCATCGTCGATTGCATCTGTTCATGTTTGACGGGACTTGTTCACCCTCAGAAGGGACAGCATGTGTTTGCGCAGAAAAGTACCTCCGACCATGGCGATGACATTCTGTCGACGTAGAGCCGGGCCGTGGCGGGCCGCTAGCGGAGGGTCGGCGGGCCGCATGCGGCCCGCGGGCCGTGTGTTTGAGACCCCTGCTCTAAATGAATATGGCGTTTTGGGCGGCTAGAACCACTTTTTCCTTGATAAATACCATACTCATGGACCCTGGAATGATCTTAACTCAATATGGTTCTTTAACACGCAAAAAAAATTATCAAACAAACGTTTTTACTTTTTATTTTTTGCCTTAATTGAAATTAGCCGTGAACCTTTCACATTGGTTTCCCAAAGTCTTTTCACAGAGTTCGCTACATATAAAATTCACCCGAAGAAAGTCAAACTAACATTGTAGCTCTTCCACGTTGTAGTGTTAAGAACATGTTATAAGGTGAGCAAATATCTTTAGTGAATAAACTAATTAGATTATACAATAGCGCAAAATTTGCAGCATATCTAAGCTACAAAAAGTTGCTGAATGTTATTAGTACAAATACTGAGACCTGATTTAGGTTTTATTGTTGTAACCAGGACCATTTGCTGCTAGCGATCTTCAAAGCTTGTGAAAAGGCTATATGACGGGTAAGTCGAAGGCAGCTGCGATTTTACGTTTTGACTGTCGTGTCTACATCCTCGAAATTGGTTATATTTCACTATCTCAACGTACACTGTGTTCTGCAAAATACGCTTCACCATAAACGTAGTGCAGATAAATCAGGCAAGGCAATCGCGCCTGTTTCAACATCACAACCAACCCCACCACCACCACCACCACAGGTATTTTTAGTGTTGTGCCAGCCTAATTTATTACTTCTCGACAGCTGATTTACACTTACGGATATATTGCATTTAAAAATTTTCCTTGGTACAGTGCCTTCACCACGAATGTGGCAAGCATGAAGATCATCTGAACTTGCCGGCAAGCATCAAGATCACCAGGAGGCAACAAATGCGACCATGGCCAGAAATAGGGAATTCAGCCACATCAAACAATAAAACTTGGTTACCATCCAGCACACGTACACTTCTTTTTCTCACGCGACATTTACAAGCCATTGTTGAAACCTGGTTATCAAGGAATAAGATGTCGGTCGGCTGATACGGCTCATACCTGACAATAGGCAGCTTAGGAAACGCAATTTTGTACGAAACAAATGCACACCATATCGTCAAAGATTTGATTTGAAGATGGAAGACAAATGTGCATACCAAGGTTATAGAAGAAATCATAGAGAATTTTTCAGGTGACAGACAACGTTGTAAGGGATAGCCAGTCTGTCATTTCGCTAGCGTGGACTAAACAGAAGCAGAATAACGTAAGGCACGCTGTAGCGGACACCTAATTAATTTTTACAACCTCGGGTTCTTTAAACGGCACTTAAATGTACGTACGTGGGTCTGTCGCAGTTAACTCCCTATGGTAAAGCTGCCGCCGTGGCCAGGAATCGAACCCGTGACCTCTAACTTAGTACCACATGCATCTTTGCCTACTAAGCTACTACTTTAAGCCGGTCTTGTTGCCTGAGGTTCCCATTTGAGCAGACCTTGCACAGCAATAGCACATAGGCAAAATGCTAAAAACAACACTGTAACTCAGCTTTTGTATCTTTAGGCCTGGGGGCCGGTTGGCCTCAAGATCTGATCAAATAGCGACATATCGTGGGGCAATCACCCTGGCGCTTCAAGTACGATACGTGTAATAAACTCAACCTTCTCTCGAGTTTGCACTTGGCCGTGTTTGTGTACAGGGTGCTGTGCAAGCATGAGACAGCAGCTTGGCTGTGTTACATGACTCTTGACGCGATGTTTAAACTGCGCGAAGACGACAACACGTTAGACACATAGAACACGCACACACGAAGCGCAGTGTGTGCGTGTTCTATGTGTCTAACGTGTTGTCGTCTTCGCGCAGTTTAAACATGGCTTCAAAATCAATCAACCAACTAGCCCAACAACATGCATTACTTCTTGACGCATTTCAGTTGTTGACGTACACGACGCCGCCAAGATCCAGGACACACACGCTTAAGTCGTCAGCGTTGTGTACCTCATCCTCCGTGGGATCCCGCGGCCACGACGCAGCGCAGAGACGCCACAAATACTAAGGCCATAGCCGTAGCCATGGTCGCGGCGCCCCGAAAAAAAACACGCCACGACAATCGTGAGCTCACACGAGGCATGTTGCAACTTCTTCACTACGTTACTGGTTGAATTTCGCGAACGGCGACCCCCGTTTTAGGGAAATAATAAAATTATCCTTTGGTGAATCATTCCCAATAGAACAGACGCCAGGACACGTCTTTTTCGCTGGTACCAGAGGGCACGTGCCACTGCTCCAGCGCACAATCACCGAGTCTCACACCGAAACAACGGGAATGAGGTGTGTTCGGAATCAATACCGAAAGAACTTCACAATGCACTTCAATCCTATAGACTGTTACATAGTCTCCTTCAATCCTATAGACTGTTACATAGCAGCCTTATATATTCATCGCAGCATCATATATTCATCCATTGACAATGCCCTAAAAAATCATGCCTGCACCGGCTGCGCAGTAGTTTCGACAACCAGGTTCGTCGTCTAACAGACGCGGGGTACCCGCGAGCGATTCTGTCTAGTGTTGCGGAGAAATTGCTCAAGACGAAGAACCAAGGCACTAGCGCCAGCCGTACAAGAGCCCAAGAAGATAGCTCAAAGAATGTCTCCGCCATTCCTTACATACATTCCGTTTCCCATAACTTGAAAAAAGTGGCCGAAAAGGCGGGAGTGAAGGTGGTCTTCACCGCACCCGATAAGCTTGCGAAAATGTGTCGGGTGGTTAATGAAGAAAGTACAAAACCTGTCTGCACTAAGAAGCACCGCGACAGGTTTGTACAGTGTACAGAAAATGTGGTCTACGCGATCCCTTTGTCTTGCGGCGCGTCATACATAGGGCAAACCGGAAGTGCCTAAACGATAGGTTAAAAGAACACAAATACAATACAACGAAAGTGATATCGGGACATCTAGGTATTCATTGTCGGGACTGCGGCTGCGCACCTAGATTTGAGAACACTAGTGTCATGTCCAAATCAGCTGACAGACTAACAAGGGAGGTTGTCGAAGCCCTGGAGATAAAGAAGCTCGGAGAATCCTGTGTCAGCATGCCGTCTGTCTTGCTGTCGGATAAAGATGTCAGATTCCTTACAGGAACCGTTTTACACGCGCAGTAGGAGTGACCACGTGATGCACTGTCATACCTCTTTTCAATTTTCTTTCTTCTGTTTATTCATGTACAGCCAGTATTTATCCTGCGCATCAAGTGAATAAACTTTCAGTTGTTAGTGCGCCTTGTGTATGCGTCGTTCCTCTTCGTCTAGTCCTTCGTTTTCGCTGGCGCTGTTTCACCACAATTATCATGGTGTCGCTAAAGAAGAGTGCGCAGCCGCATTCCTGACAATGGGCGGCGAGTGAGAATGACTTTGTGTCTGACAATGAACGTTCGTGTTCCCTAAGGCGAATGTTTACGCATCTCCCGCTCTGGCCGATGCCAGTTTTCCCGCATGATAATGGTATATGGTAGACAATGATGGTCTCCTTGCAATCTGTATCGTGGTAAGTGTCGTTAATCACGCCTTTATGAGCGCATAGAAATTTCGAAAAAAAAATTCCGAAGTTCAAATTAATACGGATGTTCCCATTAGACCGTAACCTGCGTTTACCGCGAGTAAATATATACTATCCACTTAGAAAGCGCACCTCAAAAAGTGGTTTAGGCCATCTTCATTCGGTTGACCAAGGTCATGATGCTTTTATTATAATTTTGTCTTCAAGCTGCAGGCTTGTCTAAGAAGGACCTGTGCAATGAAATGCAGCGAAGATTGACAGGTAAATATGCTTGCCTTTTTTGTGAGACCGTCGTCTGATTTTTTTAATTCTCATTTACGTGAACACCATTTGTTTTCACATCCTTTCATGCCGCAGCTGGCTGCTCTATAAGGCGCTGTAGATGACGTACTGTCATTGTCCACGTTTTCTAGTCATCCGCTACAGGCAAGTGCTAGGGTTTCAGAGCTTCTTAAAAGAACAAAAAAGCCGAAAGCCTTGCATTCGAACAACTGTTTTTCCGATCGATGTTTGACTACACTACGTTTCCGGATATATTGTGATCACAGCAAGCAGGAAATGATTATGGACGTAGTCACAGTGAAAGTTTTCGTATTATTTCTAGCACTGGCGAATTTTAACAGGGGTAAGTGTTGCGAAGCACATCCTGAATATTGTTTCTAGTATAAGCGTCTGCAAATCACCTAGGTTAGACTTGAACGAAACACTCCCTGCATGAGTAGAGGTTCTAATGCATCGTTATATTCCAAAATCACCGCCCTTCTGACGTGAACAGAGCGAGCCTGTCAAATGCTTCTATGCCACTGCACTTACCTCCGATGTGCTGCTGCATGATTATGACACACGGATGAGCCGAAGGAGTACATAATGTAAGAGGCACAAGGTTCTTTTTCGGAAGCAGCTCAAAGTTCAGACGTGGCTTTGTGGTAGAGCACCTGACTGCCATGCGGAAAACCTGGGCTCAATTCCGGCTAAAACCTGGGATGTTTATTACTCGCATAAATCGCTATTTTACGCTCAAGGACAACGCTGATTTTTCACTCACAGTCAACAACATCAATAGCATCGCTGACACCAGAATTTCTGCGACAAAGGCTGCTAACACTCTCGCGTTAAAATACTGCCTTGTTTGCAGGAAATTTTCATGCGTTGTACACTAAGGAAGCTAATGTGGCCATGGGGGGTCTAACGTTTGAAATTCCGAGGGTCTCTCACACTGTCGCTACAAGTGGAAGGCGAAAGTCCTTATGGCGATACATTAAAAACTGACACGCTTCACTATCCGACAAGCATTTATTTTGGCTTGTCACGTCATATTTCATGCTTCTCAAGCCTCGTCTGACATTGCATACCTATTGAGCCTGACATGCAGACTACTAGGCCCTGGCTGAGCGTATTCATTCAGGTGCCATTTCTGCATTGTTCTATAACATTCACCACACCAAGTAACGTGAGTGGTGCTTTTTGAACTTTGGTTAGTGCCGCGACCGCCGTGAGCCACGCTTAGGAGGCCGTGAAAATTTTTGGTACCATTTCGTGGTCACAGCGTTATATCGTTGAAGGCCACCTTCGCATGAGACGTATAATACTTTTACCTTAACAAAGGTACAATGCTAGAAGCGTATACTTGAAAATGAGGTGGTTTGATGTTATGCAGTTGTATTTCGAGCGTAGACAGTTATGTCTGTCATTGAGAATACGTCATAAAACATAAACAGTTGATATTAACATAATAGCATAAGCGGTCATAAACATAAGCAGTATGAAACATAAGTTGGTAGTCAGCGCTTGTGTCGTCCATAGAGTTTCCTATAATTTTTACTAGAGGGAACTCTGCGCTGTTATCGTTCAGCCACCATGGGAATGATGGGTAGTACATGGATTTGCCCGTCTTGGTGCTTGCGACTACGAAGGCACTTTTGGTTTGGTTTATTGTGGTGTTTTGGGTTTTGTTTCGGGTAAAAGAATGGATCGTTGTGAAATTGCAGAACCAAATAGAATTAGTGAGCCTTAATCGACCGAGGTGGTGAAGTGTAACTGCTGAAAGTTTGCTGAACTTTGTCTTGCAATAAAGAGGCTGCATTCCACACGGAGCCTACCTCCTCCGCCCCCCCCGCCCCCCCCCCCCCCAAAAAAAAAAAACGAAGCTTAGACAAATCCATGATGACCCATCATTCCAATCTGGATGAAGCGCCATGCGTTGCAGCTCCCATAGACACTAGCGCCAGCTTTCCTTCTAGTCTGTTATTAAGTCTGTTATTAGGCAACTAATGATGTCATGGGTGTCATGAATTCTTCCTTGTGGGTCCGGATGTCTGCGCGGTTTGACCGTAAAGCACACTTCTGACGTATTCCTGAATGCCCAAACTCTTCATGCCTTACAAGTGTGGAAAGCTTTACGGCAAAAGCTGTTTGAGATCACAACAACCGCTTTTGGAGCCGTAGTTGTCCGCCGTCGCCACCGCCTTAGCCGGTACCTGTAACTGCTATCGTGCGAAATAAAAAAATGAAATGCGGAACTAAAATCCAGGATTAGATGGGATTATAACCCGGGGCCTCTGCGTGGCAGTCGAGTATTCTACCACAGCACAACGCCGGTTTTTGCAACTAATTAGCAAAAAGACAATGTACAGGCGTCACGTTGGGCAAGTAATGGTGTTAACATGCGTATTATAATGCCGTAGCCGAGTAAAATAACGGCCAGGCGTCACACAATGCAAACTGCGTGACCAGTGGGTCATTAATACTTCCAACCCAATATAAAAGGCTCAGCCATAATTATTCATCGTCATCAGCCACAGCATCAACAAAGTCCACATAATGCCTTAGATGTGTGTAGCGGGCACCACGATTATGCACAGGATGACGAATAGTGGCATAGTGGATGCTTCCTTATATATTTTAGAAAAATTATGATTATTTCTGACGTAGTGGGTACCTTGCAAGTGTACTTCTATTAAATGCCCCAACAGAGTTTACAACGGGCTCCATAAAGGCCGCTCTTCCAGGTTTCGGTGTGACTGTGCTGCGTCTCCGGCTCAGACCTTGCGTTACTCACAAACTGAAACAAATATGTGTCGTTATAGACGACAACCCTTTAAATAACCCTTGGAGAACAAATATTAGCCTCCTGATCAGTGATTACATGTACCATCCTGCCTTCCAGCAGTCTTTTCTTTTGTGTGTCTTATGCTACTCTACACGATTCCTTGCAGCATTTCGCATCCCCAACCAGGATCAAATAACAAACGCAATCGGCAATGCAATGCTACGCCAGGCGGGTAAGCTTGTGATCAAAGCAATTACAAATTTAAATCTACTAATTTAACTGTACAATCAGTGCTGATAATTTCCAGCTTATCCAATGTTCTGAAAACATGTAAGGTACACACCAATGTTATAATGATCCTTTTTGATTAGAGCATCTAATTGATTTCAGTGTTAAAAATTGCCAGCAGCAGTGAGCACATGCAAAATAAAGAACTACAAGGACAACGCAAGTTGAAGCTCAAAAACGTTCCTAGAAATTTCATTCATCCGCCCCCCCTATCTTGTTACGGACTCAACCCCCTCCCCATGAACCACAACCACACACGTATTAAAGCCTCGGATGGTATGATGATATATAGTGGTTAGTGGAAAAAGGGCTAGTGTTGACAAAGGAGCTCCAAGGCAATTGGACAGTGATCAATGATAGTGATAGTAATCGATGAAGCTACGGGAAAAGAATTTCGGGACATATTCAGATATAGATCACTGCTCTTGAGTGCTCGCAGATGTTATTTGCGTCTGTAACACCGAACGTAAAAGAGAACAGAATACAGGTAGTATTTACAGGTAGTATTGTTTTCTGTGCTTTGGACTTATGAACTAGGCCTTTTAAAAGCCTTGTTAGAGAATCGTTACATTTTTCCAGAAAATTAAAGAAATTTACTACATTTTCGGCTCCGAACACGCGATAGTATTCGTATTACGAAATGTGTACATCTCTCATAGTTAACGGAGCTACTACATCAAGTGAACTCCTTCACTCACATTTATAAACCACCTGACTGATATTTTTGTGCTTCGTATCTTGGCTTGTGGCTCATTTTTTCACATTGGCATCGCATAATCTGAGTAAAAATGTTTTCTTTTATGGTGACCACCGATGTACAGGCGCTGATCTCACCAGAAAATTGATGCAGAAATTTGACAGAACCTTTGGCGGAAACTCCAGAGGGTCGACTACTGGTTCTGGAGGTAATAAGTTTGGAATTAAGAGTGTGATTTCTGCACCTACTGCTTCTTGTGTAATATAGATAACTATCAGTAGCTCATTTTAAAATAAAGAAGAGGAGTGCGAAAATATGCGCAATAGTTTCTTTTGCACTTATGAATCGCAAAGGCAAGAAAACACAGCGCCGCTTTGAAGCATACACTTCCTCTTTACAAAATCAGCTTAGTAATACAGAAGAGTGGCTTGTTGGGCGAGTTGGTTCATTCTTACGGTAGACTTAGCGCAAAAATCGAAGACGAGAGAAGGACTACACAAACATTGCGCTGTGTTTGTGTAGTCCTTCTCTCGTCTTCGTTTTTTGCACTAAGTCTACCGTTAGTAATACAGATTGATAACGCTAATAGACTTAACATTTTTAAGCAACGGTCAATGCGCAGTCGACTACAAACGTGCCCAGATTGACACCTTGGTAACTCGGCATGACCGTGTAATATAGAGGACACCTCTGTATTCCCTCACTGCAATTACGTGAGCCCTAATTTTTATCAAACTTGCTCTTTACACTGCGGGTTACTCTTAAGCGTCGTAGCTACCCATGTAAGCACAGGCAAATGTGCACATTTGAAGTGCCATGGTAGCATTTATGTCGAAGATGAAGCGCAGCTTTCACTAAACATTGCTTATAATTCTATCATGTGGGGGGAATTTACAGATAAGGTGGTTACACTTGTCTTCTGCCTGTTTCATGGTCATCAAACTCCAGGGGGGCGACAGGTTCGGCATGCCGGTTGCAAATACTGGTGGCAACTTCGGCCCCCCAAGTTCTGGTACTGGTGGTAAGTACATCATAAACGTGGCTAACCCTTTGTATCATAGGTGACTTGATTGTGACAGTTTTTGTTTGAATATTTCTTATTTAAAAAAATTTCATGAAAGAATACGGCTTCCTAGTTGCCCCAAAGGAGGACGCCTATGGTTTCACTTAGGCTTCATAGAAGGCTCTACCGGCAAAAGTATGAAGTTGGGCATGATGGTAACACACACCTGATCACGTATCGCTAAATTTGACACAAGTCAAGAGAAGGGACGAGATGAGAGCTAACTTACAAAAAGGTTTATTTCAGACAAGTCCGAGAGAAAGATTACTGACGCAGTTCAGCCCTAATCTACAAGTCTTCTCTGTCTCGATAATTTCTCTGGCTGTTTTATTTATTTTTTTTTCAATAATGGTGGTGCCGTGCAAAAGCGGATAACAGCCACACGTGCTGCAGCCGCACGTGCTTGCTGTAGTTCCGTATCTTCATGGAGTTTCCCATAACTTGAAAAAGGTTGGAGAGCAGGTCAACGTGAAAATGTTTTTTTTCCTGCCCCGAAAAAGCTGTCATACTTTTGTAATAAGAATGTTTCAAATGCTAAATTCATCACGTGTACTGCAAATGTAATCTATCCGATATCCCTTGCATGTGGCAACCACTACGTAGGACAAACTGGCCGCTGTATTAATGACCGGCTCCGGGAACACGCTTGTAACGTCAAGAATGGTCGCGATGGTTTCTTGGCTTTGCTCTGCCGCACGTGTAGCTGCAAACCGCTTTTGCATGACACAATCATTGTTGGAAAAAACAGAAATAAAACAACCAGAGAAATTGTCATGGCTAAAAAGATTTATATATTAGGGCCGAACTGCGTCAGCAATCCCTCTTTCGGGATTTGTCAAAAAGAATTCTCTTTCCGGAGAATGTAAGATTTACGAGCATGGCAGTTGTGGGCTTCTAGAACGATTTGTTTGTTTTTTTTCGCATTGCGAGAGTATATACGTGTACGCTCTCCGAAATAAACCTTGTTGGAAGTTAGCGCTCGTCTTCACCATTCTCTTGTACTGGGTCAAATTTAGCGCTACCTGATCAGTTAGGCTCTACTGGTGCCGCGTTTGAGTGAGTTTCTCACTTTATCATGCTTGTTTGTTTGTTACATGTAATATCAAGTTTTAAACACGTATAGCTTTTTGTCGAGATGCCTGCGAAAGTAGTATGTGCTTGTGTATATTTTTCTATGATTCGTTATTACGAACTTTATAAGCCTTTTAGCCTTGCACGCGCCGTTAGGGCACATAGGCCTACGAAGTCCAGCATTTTAAATAAAGAGAAAAAGTTGGCCGCCGTTTATGGTGCATCATAGTTTCTTGATGATGACCTCAAAGCCTTAAAATTGTTTTTTTGTTTATTTTGCACGAAATCTATGGCCGACAAGCAAATCAAAGCGAATCTTTCGCAATAACAATATTCGAATGGAAGTGAAGACCAAAAATCGGAGAATACTCTAACTTCGCCTTCAAGAGTAGATCGCGATAGCGTAATCGGACTCGTGCACATCGCCCTCTGATTTGCTAGCCTGCTTCGGTTCTCGGTGCATGTCTCAACCGTGCCGTAAGGAAACCAACGACTGTGCGCGTAACATTGGCCGTTTCAAAGTATCATAGAATGACTATTGCAAGCACAGTCGTTAAGTTCCTACTACGCCATAGTTATTCCTCTTGCTAATCGGCGAAGGGCCCGCTACGCGTTCGTAGGGCAACACGCGAACCTACGCAGCTGTTCACTTCGTTGATGCTGCTGATGATGATTAAATATGTCTGTGCGCTTTGTAATGGGCGGGCCTTCAAAACACCCACTCGTCGCTCAATTCACATCTTTGGACGCCTGGCGCGATTCTACGCTTCTGCCACGCAATATATGATGCGTTCAGGCGACTCCTTCCACTACATGACATTCATATAGTGTTTCTTTTTTTCAAAGCAGTTTCAACAGATATCGTGCCTGTGTCGTACAACACCTGCTTGCCACGCAGACCGCCTGGGTTCAATCCTCAATCGGACCCGTAAATTTTTCATAATTCATTTTATTTGCATCTTCCTCGACTTTTCGGTCACGGACAAGATGACGATTTTTCGCTCACAACCAAGGACGCCCACGCCGACGCCGACGCCGGGATTTCTTCGAAACGAGCTCTTTAACGCTAGCGCGTTAAGACTTGGAAGGATCAGACTGCGATGAAGAGCTCGGTCCGCCGGAGATACAGCCATGCACGGACAATGAAGGCTGTACAGACCACGAGGAAGAAGTAGAAATTACATCGACTCAGATGGACAAGCAAAAAAACTCCAGGCTTGCGCGGAAAGCGTACCACAATCGCAGTGAAAGCTGGAAGGGCGCCATTTTTAGAACCCGTTAAAAAAAACCTCTTCGGGCAACTAATAAAAGTACGCTTGCAAGGTACGCACTACTCCATTAATTGTTTCGGTGGCTGATGACGATGAAGAATTATGGCTGAGCCCTTTGTAATGGGTTGGAAGCATCCAGCGACCAACTCGTTACGCAGTTCATATTGCGTTACGCCTGGTTACACAATTCACATTCTGTGACGCCAGGCTGTTATTTTACTCTTCTACAATCCTATATTACTTATGTTAATGTGGTTCCTTCCCGACATAACGCCTGCATAGGGTTTTTGGGCGCAGCGGCTTCAAGCGCCGGCATGGCTCGGTGGTAGAATACTGGGCTGCCACGGAGAAGACCCAGTTCGAACCCCGTTCGATAGCGGTTACGGACACCGGCGGCGGCTGACAACTTCGGCACCTTTGTTGTGATCTCATAACAGCTTTCGCATAAAAACATATGACATTTCATGGGCTGTAGTGTCAGATTTTTCGAGTTACGAATCCACCGATGGCACCAGTTTCTGGTACTGCCATGATATTAGGCTTTTCAATGATAGAAACCGCCTATCTACAGAGTGCTTGTGTGAACGTTATGGTTATGGTGCATAGTGAAGCGTTACAAGTGTGTAGCGGGTACCGCGCTTTTCCAGAGAATGACGAATAATGGCATAGCGGACGCTTCCCCACTACAAGAAAATTATGATTATTTATAGCGTAGTGGGTACCATGCAAGTGTGCTTGTAGTAGTAGCCCCAAGAGTATTTAAAAAAGGCTCTAGAAAGGCCGCTCTTCTAGCTTTCGCTGTGACTGTGCTGCGCGTTCCGCGCAGGCCTGGCGGTTTTTTTCACGCTTCCTCATGGAAACGCTTGCGCAGGGTTACCTTTGGTGGCTACTTTTGGACCCCGTTGGCGACGAAAATTTGCTGTTGGCGCCATGCCTCTTTTTTAAACTTCTGGTTTTACTTATTCAAAATGGTTTTATTTATTCATTAATAGTAAAGGCCCTGTTGATAATACCGCTTCTGTTCTATTTGGCTTGAAATTTGGTGATAACATCAAATGACATGGCTGCCTTGGCTACTTTTGGCGTAAGTTCTGGCGCCTTTTCATGTCCACCCAACGGCAACCCTGCGCTTGCGTAGTCCACTTGAATGTGACATATATAAAAACTTAGATGGCGAGGTGGCGGCTGTCGCATTGTCGATATATTTTTTTGTCCTTATAGGCTTTACCCAATTTTTTTACACTTGATGACTTAATTAATTCCTAATTTAAGGATTGAAGTTCCAATTTTTATCGTTAGGAAGTGTATCAATGTGAACCTTGGCGCGATTTAGTGCCGCAACGGATGCTAGACATGAAGAGAAACGAGGACTTCATATTTTATGTAGCACAGGCGAAGAACTCAAACAAATTAGACTAAAACGGTGGGTATAGTGACTGATTTCCACCTTGTGATGTAACATAGTTCTTTTGTGTACGCTTGTTCTTGCTGGTTTCCAGGTAACGGACTGCTCAATGCAGTACTACAGGGCGTGACCAACGGCTTAGCTGCCTCCTTCGGGGGTTCATCAGCTGGAATTCCTGGAAGTTAGTACTGGCTTTATAGATTTTTCGACGGTACTATGAATATTTTACAACGAATAGGTATGAATGGTTTCATATCGCTAATGGATATAACTCAGACTTCTGAGGCAACTAGTTGCGAATCAGAAGTGGAAGTCTAAGGAGAAATGTATTTTGTGTGCCCTTTGGAAGCAACTTCTCACTCTGTCCGACGTACAGAAAAATGTTGCTTGATCAGATTAGTGTTTATGCACAGCCTCTGAGATGTGCGTCCAAAAGCGGATCTCTGGGGGCGTATTCCATCCCTCGTTTTTGCGTCGAGAGTTGTGAAAGCTTCGTGGCGTTAAAATGACGTTGCGGGAAAGGGTCCGGTAAGAGGGTGCGTGCTTCTCGCCGAGCTCCAGACAATCAGTGAAAGCCAAAGTGGACAGTCCACAAGGTGGATAAATCGAGAATCGCGCCCGTGTTCGTACTGATCCCTATTTATTCCTCTCTAAATTAGTAGTTCGGGCTAAAACGACGGGTGATGCTGAAGTCATAATTATTAAAACTTTTCTTCATATGGCCGAAAGTGTTCAGCTAGGGAAACATGCACTGTTACCTAGCTGAAGATTTGTCCATCATACTACCTATATCATTCATGACTGTCAGGGCTAGCATATAGATGAAACATTGACTTAATGTTAGTATTCATGAAACTATGCACATGAACATCGACCTCGTTCTCTTTCTCACGCGCGCGTGCACGCACGCGCACGCACGCACACCAAGAAACACACACACACACACACACACACACACACACACACACACACACACACACACACACACACACACACACACACACACACACACACACACACACACACACACACACACACACACACACACACACACACACACACACACACACACACACACACACACACACACACACACACACACACACACACACACACTCTCTCTCTCTCTCTGGACCGGAAGAAATGCTTTATTGCTCGAAAACCCGCCTCAGTGTGGTCGCTTCAGCAGCCGATGCGCCCATACAGTAGTCAGATGCAAACAAGCAGCCTCTCCCTCCCATAGAAAAGTATAGAAAGTAGGCAAAGATGAAATTTTTTAGCACACCCTGCACTACATATGATCAAAGTCCAAGAAGTTCAAAGTCAGCAAAGGACAGACATCTTTGTGCCGGAGAAAAAATAACAGCAGTCTCATTAAGTTATTTATCATAAGCAAGACTAGGCGTTCATATACTTGTGCAATGCACTTATTAGTTTTAATACTTTATTCTAATCAGAAAAAAGAAAGCATTGCCGAATGCTTTCCAGATTTTTTATTGAGACACAGACCTACCTTAGGGCATGATGCTCGGTGTGTATTTGCGTTTTGTATGTGTTATTTAAGGCCCGCGTTGTACGTGAATTCAGGAAGCGTTTTCGTGATATCTGCGATCATAAATCCAATGGTCATAGCTTGTTGCGACACCGTAGCCGAGGTAGACTTTACACCAGAAGGAGATAATCTGTTTCTCTTTTGTTCACCTGTTGAATACCTTATCAAAGCGAATTGGACTATTCAGCTGGATGCATTGACGTCTCGTATTTTACAATTTTACTACCAAGCAGGTGGAGGACTAATGAACAATATGGCGCAAGGATTTGGTGCTCCTACTTCGGGTGCTGTAGGGGAAAAGAAAGTTCCTCATATTTAGAGGATCTTCTTCCTCAGAAACATCAGATATTTATTTAACGGCAGAAAGTGCTCTAGAAGTGCTGATTGTTCTTTTTCTGCGCATTTATATGCACAACCGACAAGGTGGAGGACTTATTAACGCTTTGAAGCAAGGACTCGGTGGAAACAATGTCGGGCTTACTCCTGGTAGTCAAGGTGAGTAACGGTGTTTCCTAAATATAAGCATCTCCTTCCTCAGAAACATGAGAGATATAATTAATGGCATAAAGTGCTCTTGAAGTGCTGATTGTTGTTTTTCTACATATTTATATGCACTGCCGACCAGGTGGAGGACTTATAAACGCTTTGACGCAAGGACTCGGTGGAAACAGCATCGCGCCTACTCCTGGTGGTCGAGGTGAGAACAACGTTTCTCACAAATAAAGGATCTTCTTCCTCAGAAACATCAGAGATAAGGTTAGCTGCACAATGTATTTTATAAGTGCTGGATATTACACCCCTGCGTTAAACGAGCCCACACTACCATGTCATAGTAATGCTCGACGTAGACACGAGATTAGATTCGACCATCGGGGATTCTTAATGTGCTAATACACGTATGAATTAAAGAAGGGGAATATTTTCGAGTGGCTGACTTGTATGTTAGGCAAACAAATGAATGCAATAGAGAGTTAGGCCAAGGAATGCATAGGCGGTCATTAATTGTCGTATTTTAGCCATAGTTTAGTAATTGCGAGGTAAATTGAACTAAAGTGGACAAAAATCACCTTTTCCTTCCGTGGGATCCAAACCCACGACCTTCATCATCATCATTTATTTGACCCTTAAGGACCCCAATGGGGCATTACATAAGGGGGGGGGGGGTTGAAACAAACAGTAAAACCACATCACAGGATACAAAAGAAAAAGAAAAAAAAACAGTAGTACAAATATGCAGGCAATAGTATCGCGGCATCCGGAAACATGCGCACACAAAATGTAGTTATACAAAGTACAAAATACAGGAACAAAAGTGGAGTGTTTAATGTGTTTTCAAGTGTAAATGATCTGTTAGTAGCTGTTTGAATAGGCATGAGTCACGCTCTGAGACGATGGCTTCCGGTAAGTTATTCCATTCCTCGATGACGATAGGAAGAAATGATTTGTAGAATGCAGTGGTCCTACCAAAAAGTCATTGGAGGTTTCTGGAATTAAATAGGCGACGAGAATAGCGGATGGGAGGAAGTAGCAGAGAACCATGTAAATGAGGAAAACAATAATGAAACAAACAGAGTCGAGAAAGTTTTCGTCTAACAGATAGATTGTACCTTCCGAGTACACGCCCAATGCTCTGCAAACTGAGCGACGACGGAAGGCGCTTTCCCTTCCACTTCACTAGGTATTTTTGTATGTTTAATCACTAGCAGTGCTACCCAGCGCCACTCGTAATTCGAAGGTTCGGGTATACGTAAGCCGAAGGCTGTGGGTTTTGGTGCAACCGACAAAAATGGTGATTTTGCGCCTATTTTAATTCACTTCAGATTTTCTCATAACTGCTACACTACAGTTAAATATCACAATTAATGTCCCGTATGCTTGCCTTGGCCTAATGGTGTGTCGGATTCATTTGATTGAGTCTAACAAATACAAGTAGTCGTGCTTTTGCAGTTAGCTTCCATAGTAATGCGGCCACTGTGTCCGAGAATAGGACCTGCTTCTTCGGGTTTATAGTAGCGCAAAACATTACCGGTTAAATCAGGGAGGTTCGGAAGCTTTGTGTCATCCGGTAAGCCGAAGTTGCCGCCCGGGTCCACGGACGTCGAGGTGTCACCTGAGGCACCGCCATCATCATCGATGGAGGGCGGGACGGGACAGAAGTTGATCCCCTCTCCCCCCCCTCGCACGAAAGAAAACTGCCTAACCCGTCTTAAATTAAGTCTAGTCATTCATTACGAAGTGCTGGGAATGCACACCACGCAGCTGCTGCCTCGCTGAAACGTACTGTGCCGGTAGGTGGGGATGTGAGTGCCGGTACTGTGAGCCGAGGTACTCGACGGATGTTAGCGATAGTGGCTCCACTCCAACTGCGGTGAGTGAAACAAAAGGCAGAGCCGCTTCAGTGTTGAATCTTGACTGCAAACAGGCTTAATTGGAGCTTGTTCATGGTGAACACGTTAAAGATATAATACACCGTAAGATTCTGCCATCCTCTGTCTAAAGTGCGAGTATTAGGAATTGATATCGAGCGGATGCGTTCAGTATAGGTTAGGAATCTCAGACGAAACGGACATGCAGCTTCGCCTAAACAGATATCTGTACTGTCATGGACGACTGACTTTTCTCCTCTTTCTGACTCCCACCTTTCTGACTCAAATGCAGGCGGGTTCCTCAATTCAGTCTTGAGTGTTGCAGGCTCTACCTTTGGCTCGTCAATACCTAGTTCAGCTGGTGGACCTACTGGAGGTTAGTAACGGTGTTCAGGCTCCGTGTGTGTTCTTTTTCTGAAAAAAAAAACCTGTAGCACGAGCACTCTAATTTCATAAGTGCACGTTGCATTTATGCTCAACATACATAAACTAAAATATATACGTGGGTCTAACGAATGACAAGAAAGTAGTACATTTTGTTTATGCTTTTATATCAAGCTTTAAACTTGTACTTGATCGTACAATTAAAAAAAAGCATTAAGGCAGCTTCGCCCTAGTGGTACCAAGCCTGAAGGAAATGCGGAGCTGGCAGCCTTCGTATTTTTCTTCGGTTTTATTTTCCCCCTCTCTTTCTTTCTTGATCTTTTTTTCCTATTTTTTCGGTGTTTTTTTCTCTTTTCTATTTTCCTTACTTTTTTTTCCCTATCTCTCTCTGTCTATTTCTCGCTTGCTATCTCTTTCAATTATTAAACGTGGTTTGTGTTGTTGTGATTCTCTAGCTATAGTAGTAATGTCCGCACTTTATATCATCCTCAAGGCGCTCGAAGAACAAGAGGAACAAGAGTTCTCTTAGGCGCAAGTGGGCGCTAATATGCTACAGCTGGCTATGCTATATGTGGTTTTGCGTGTGTCAATATCATCATCAAGGTTCTCGAAGAACAGTAGGAAGAAGTCTTCTCATGGGCACGAGCGCGCGCTCAATATGCTTCAGCTGACTATGCTGTACGTGGTTTTGCCTGCGTTACGCCAAGCGATGAGGCAGCACACGATCGCAGCACACGACAGTATACGACAGTCTGGCCCCCTAAAGTGTTTCGCACCTAAAACTTTAAGGACGCTTGAGCTTCACCTGCAACTGTAGAACGCGATAGCGTAATCGGACCTCGGGTGCATCGCCTTCTCAATTGCTGGCCTGGCTTCGGTTCTCGGTGCATGCTTCAACCGTGCCGGAAAAAAACGAAGAATTGTGCGCGTAGTATTGGCCGTTTAAGAGTATCCTAGAATGCCTACTGCCAGTACAGTTGTTAAGTGCCCATTACGCCGTGATTATTCCTTTTGTGAATCAGTGAAGGGCCCACTACACGTCCTTAAGGCAACACGCGAACCTACACAGCTGTTCAGTTTGCTGATGCTTTTTCTGCTGATGATGATTACGTACGTCTGAGCGCTTTGTAATGGACGGGCTTTTAAAACATCCAGTCTATGCGGACTCCTCATCTTCTCACGCGCGGCACAATTCTACGCTTCTGCCACGCAATATAACATGTTTAAGGAGACTCGTTCCACTACATGACATCCATATAGAGTTTTTTTTTTTCCGAAGTAGTTTCAACAAATAGCTTTGCTCTCTGATAGAACACTTGCTTTCCACGCAGACGGCCTGGGTTCGGTTCTTCCTCAGGGCCGAAAATTTCTATTATTTATATTATTTGCATGTTCCTAAATTTTTCGGTCACAGACAAGATAATTGTTTGCTCGCAACCAACGACGTCGACACCAAATTTTCTGCGAAACGAGCTTTTTAACGCTACCACGTTAAAATGCACACTATCTGCCCTTCAAACTTGCTTGAAATGCCATAAATTATCCATTTTCTTAGGAGCTACTGCATTACATGCATTTTAGTGGGAGAATCAATCATCGTAGAAATTTAGCTTCGTTGAAACCGATTACAAGTACTCATTGAAGATTTTTGATTGTGCCTATGGCTGTGCAGGTCAAGGAACTGGAATACTCAGTCGCGTTTTGGGAAATATTGGAACAACGTACGGCCAGTCCAACACAAACTCCGCAGGTGAGATTGCTTGCACATAGGTGGTGAGCCGCCTTTTCCCCTCAAACCGCCCCATTTTGTTTTCTTTACTGCTGGAGATGCTGGAGGAGTCTAAAAAAGAAACCATAAGAGATATGCACTGAGACTGTGGTACAGAATTATTGAGGTGTTTCTTTGGCATGCAGTAAAGAGTCCTGACGGGGTGGAGACAATATTCGCATGATGAATTACTGGATACGCAAAGAAAGGGGGTGGGGGGGAAGTCACCAAGTATCCTATTTATGGGTTTGTACTGACCTGGAACTTTCCTTTATCAATGATAACACCTTTATGCAGAATGCTGAGAGTTAGTGAATTGTCCTAAAATGAATATTTGACCAATATTAGAAGAAAATTTAGCACTTCTAAATCGGCCTTAAAATGTAAAAGGAAATACAGCAATGTTTCCTAAACTTTCAAATAAGCGGAAATAGTTAGGCATGTTGGTGAAGGCCTGGCAACGAGAAGCATTTTTATCACATCGTTGCCGTCAAGAGAAATTCTTAGTCGCTTGTTGTAAGGCAATAAAAGCACCGACATTCCTGTGAACTACCTTATAATTGGTTTCTGAAAGTTGTTTTCTTAGAAAAATTCACATATGGATCCTTCCATGCCAAAGTGGTGTGCCACCAAGCCATCACGTGGAGCACCACGTGGTGTAAATTGCGTCTCAATGTGGAACAAAATGAGGATTTTTGAAATTCGTAATTTTTTTCTCGTAAAGTTTAAGAGAGTGAGGTGTCTTAAAATATTTCTAGCGCTAAATCAACATTCCGCAAAGTAAGTATTAATTACGCAGGCACTCATACGTGGCGTAATATTACAATAGAAAAATTAGGCAGATCCCAGGTACCGTGGGAATAAATGTTATTCGAAGCATCCGGAGGTAAGGTGACTGAGTTGTATTTTTTTTCATTGAGCGAAACGTTATGAAATGGTGCTAAAGATATGTACAAATGTTGCACGCACAGACATGTTGAACTGTCGCATATCATATGTTTCGTAAAACCAGTTGTTTACAGTTGTGTAACGATGCCAACAGAAACATGGGTATTGCCAACACAAGAAGCCGCGTAAGCTGATATGTAGAGCTTGTGCTTGCAAGGATGGTAGCCTTGGATAGTGCTACGTAAACCAAATACAGTGGATGGCACTTACGTATACAACTGACGTTAACCCGACATGACTCCTTCGTCATAGAAGTACGTATGTAATGTTTATAAAATTAGATAGCCGGCACTGCAACCACAATATACATTTCACCAATATTACGCCTGCATACGGTGTTCTTCCAAAGCAGTTTCGAGACCGGACGTGGCTCTGTGGTTGAATGCTTGATTGCCACGCAGAATGCTTGGCTTAGATTCCTGCTGGGACTCTGATTTCTATTCTTTGCATTCGTCGCTTCAACGCCGCCGATGTCTCTTTTCTTAACGCTGTCGCCTTTAAATTACCAGTCCCAACATCACCGACGTCAGTTTCTCTTAACGCTCTCGCATTTAAATTACCAATGCCTGTTCTCGCCGTTCCTGGGTAGATATAAATTGTCAAAGTCCTGTGGCGCATACCCGCATTCCGCGGCTCGTGGTATACGGGTATGAGCCACACGTGTCTGGAGAAATGAGTTTGAGGACGTACGCGACGGAATTTTCACGTTCTTGATGTCATGAACAGCCAGACATATTTGTGAATACCTCTTACCCTCCAATGCAAATTTTGATCCACCCCAAGTTAAGAAGGCTATCACGAGAGCACCCAGACGTAGGCGGCTAGATAGATGATACGTAGATAGAAACGCAAAAGTGCTTACAGTACGCAAAGAAATGCTTCGCATTTAGAAGTGCAAACATAACACATTTTGGTGAAATTTCTGGAAGTGTATACGGCAAAAAAAAGTCACAGTTATGTCAGATGGGTGAAGGAATGAATGCGATAGCGACAAATTGGAATGTCACCGAAGAACAACAAGCAGCTCGATAGTTGCAGCGCTCCGCTGAAGCACAGAAAAGGACGCTCCGAAAGAACGCACAGGTACACACAGGAAAAAATGTGAAGTAACAACTGCCACAATTTTTACGCCTTTATGTTTGAGCAACGCACTGCAAGTGTAGACAAAGCAGAACCCGACGGTGTTAGACATTTCTTTTCCTTTTAAACTGCAGCGCATGGAGTGACCCCTCTGCGTCTCTTGCCACGGGGGGGGGCGTCTGAGGCAAGGCGTGCCCGGTGTTCGTTTCCTTTTTTTCGTTCCACATCACGAGTAGGTACAGAAATGGGGCAACTTTTTTGTGCGCGTCTCAAGGGCAGTTTTCAAATTGAAAGAAAATGTGGGCGCGTTGCGTGATAGAAAAAACACGCTCAAGTTCCTCTGAGATCGGCGTACCGCCAGCGGTAAAAGGGGTACATAAATAGCTCACCGTTAATACGCCGGGGCATGCATGACGAGTGGTTGAATCGTCTTGCGCAGCGTGCTGCGGAGCTAGGGGTCGCTGGTTCGAATCCCCGGTCGGGTGCTTAGAAATCTTTTCTCTGATTTATTTTTATTTGTGCCTTTTTTATAAATAAACATATATATACATATCCGGGATATGACGACGACGATGACAAAAATCCGCCGAAAGTGTCCATACAATTGCTACCGCAATAAAATTGCAATAACATTATTGAGCTTCCAATACCTTACACAAGTACCTTTACTTAATATGTGAACCACATTTAGCACGGATACAATAAAGGATACTCTTAGAAGAATAAATTTTCTTGCATACAGTACCCACACAACATTCTCAGAAATTTTGGAAGGCTCCCACGTGAGCAAAAGCTTTCTTTTCGAAATATTTTAACCATTCACTCTTCTTGAATGCAATAAGTCTGGTCGACATTTTTGATAGAACTGAAATATTCGCCAAAATGGCTGTGACGTTTGGCATGGAATGACCCATACAGGTCCCGTATTCTGTCAGCAGTGTCGAGTGTAAAGCAGAGAACGACCGATACCATTACCCCATACTTTTTGTATGATTGCCAATATCCGGCATTTTACCATGTAATGAAACTTACACTTAGCTATAAGATAGAGTCGTTTTTATTGCAGCAAGATGGCAAGTTGGGCCAGTTGGTTTACGTTCATATTTGATGACTTTGTCGAAGCGCACCGAGACACACACAAGTAGTAGCAGACAGTAAGCGCTGTCCTGTCTGCTACTACTTGTGTGTGTCTCGGTGCGCTTCGACAAAGTCATCAAATATGATTGTTTTTATTCGAAAAAGTGTATGTCGAAGTCAAAGAGTGTATGTTAAAAACCGTACTTTTGTTATTCGCTAACATGAAAGAGTAATTTAAGCCGACAAGTGAGGGACTTATAGTATACTACTCAGACCTTACTAAAAGCAAAAATCTAACAAAAAGTTCGGCGCTAGACAATGCTGGTATTTTTTTTAGAAATGACTTCAAATGTCTGCTTGTATATTTTTCAACCTGCACACCTTTAGGCGGCGGATTGGTAAACACAATCTTGCAGCAGACGGCATCCGCTCTAAACTCTCATCGCGCGTCCCACAACAAAGAAGGTCAGTAACAATTCAGTGTCTTCATCACGAACATTGTAGCTTGCTGTCAGGAATACATATATAGAACTATGCTGTACTCTCTAAGAAAAAAATAGTATGTGCAACACCTTTCCAGTAGTCCTGACTGTTCCCGTATATGGCTCACTTTAAAGAAACATGTCAGTTCTCTTTGGGGATCATTATACTCTCCTTTGATAGTCGTGTTACCCACAAGAGAGTCACCGTGCCTCTTTGAAGAGAGTCATATACGTAGTAAGTCAGGACTACTCGAAAGGTGTCAGACATACTCTTTTTTCTTAGAGTATAGACTTCTTGCAGTTATAGCATGCTTCTGGAACGAACAGGCATGCATAATATAGCTGGTACCTTTTGATATTTAATAAAAGAAAAACATGGCTGATCTCTCCGTCATAGGAATCGGTGTAACACGAAAGTGAAACGCGTCTTCGTAGAAGTAGTGCTTATTGCGTAGCGATATATGAGAGCTTCTACAATGTCTATTGGTGTTTGACAGCTATAGCACCGTTTGACGTGGACACACCCACGTTGACGCCTAGTGGCAAATCTCCATCGCGACGACTAACGCCCATGGTCATGAATTAACCGTTGTTGTAGCTGAAGTTCTCAACATGATATACCTGGACACAGCGTATCGTGAATCCAGCGCAAAGACACCAACAAGCGCGTAATGAACACTGGCACTCGATATTCGCGTCTTCGAAGAGAAGTGGTACGGTGCGCGCGCCTGAGTAATAAGGTAACCTTCTCCTGCGCTCATGCATACACTACCACGCTGCGCTTCAGCAACGCGGGAGGCAGAGGTTCGTAGCTTGAGCCACAAGCACGCGCAGGCGTTCTACGTCCTGCTGGTCTCTGTCTCGCTCCACCAAGGCACGACATTCGCCCGTCGACATCACTGCCTTGCGGCCGCACTCACTGCAGCAGTTTCATTAGTCGGTGCTATCGCACCCGAACTAGCCATCGGCGAAACAACGTTGGTGCATGTGGAAGATGCACTACTCCTGCAAAGAGCCGTCACACGCTAACACGAAGCTAAAGGCAAAAAACATGGCTACATCGGCGACTCTCCGATGCTAGCGCGGCCTGTGTTTTTCACTGCTATCGAGACGCAGTTAAAGCATGACCTCCGATATTGTGTGCCGGCGTGCAATCTCTGACGCCATGCTTTAACTGCGTCGTCGACTAATCGTTTGCTATCAGCGCTAGTAAGTGTCATGCCGCATTACTTCTCTTCCCCGCTCACAAGCGGCGACACCGACCCGCCACGCCTAAGCCACGCCAACAGAGAGCACTATGCGAGAGAGAATGTGTGAGAGATATAAGGCGCGTTGTCAGGTTGCTCTGCAGCTGCGTCGGTGGCTTAGTCGGTAAGAAACCGGGCGCCCTTCGTCGCGGGCCAAGGAGTCAGAGGTTCGATTCCCGGCGAGGGAACATTTTCATAATCATTTTTTCTTTCTCATTTGGTAGCGTTAATTATATCAACGTCATATCCGTAACGGATATACTTGGTGGACCCCGGCATAAAACACTTTCGTTTTAAAAAAAGTGCAGGTGTCCTTGCGGCGCTAAAAGAGCGCAGTGACACTAACTGGATTACCTTCGTGTAATGAAAACTTTTTGTGGAATGTTCTGTTTCGGTAAACTTGATAGGCCTTAGCTTAAACTTGTGGACTGCGTAAATGCACACAGTCAGCTAGGACCTCTTATGGACTGTCGTCCACCTTCATTGTGCGCAAACGGAGTGAGCGAAAACGCGCACACGTGTTACTCCTACGTGATCCGTTCAGGCGACTGCTGACGTGCCCGAACGCGTTGGCGCATGCGAGCGCCGAATGAGAGGAGAATACCAGAGGAAAGAGAGGAGGGCAAGATGCGAGCGTCGTCGGCGTCGTGACCAGAGCACAGCGAGAAGAGCACGCTACCCGGCTGACGCGCGCGTGACAAGCGCCGCGGAGTGTGCGCATGTGCAGCCGGAGCTAGCGACGCTACGAGAGCGGAGAGAGTGGGACGCGCTACGCGCGGGTGCAACGAGTCACGGCACCATTACGTTACCCTCAACTAAAACGAAGGGTACATTACACTACTTAGTGTACTGTTGTACGTGCATATGTCACTAAGAACTAGCGCGATAAAATGAACAGCTCTGTATTTTCTGTAGCCTGGCAGAATTCTGCGTGGAAATATTTCTCATCTGCATAGTATACTCAAAGTTGCGAACTTTCTCGAAACTTTCCGGCTGCATTTTAGGTTACTGCTGATGTTTGCTTATCAGTGAGTTCGTGAATCACATGCTACAAATGCACAGCTAGTAGTTCATCTCTGGCAACCGGATGGTGTGATCTACTCCCCTGTACTTGATTTTATTCATTTACTATAATAAAACGACTACAAAAAAGCGTTATTCCGGTGGACAGTGAACTCTGCAGACCGAGGAAATTGAGATAAAGGTGTGTCAATACAGCTGACGAGGGCCGAACTTTCTTTCGGTAGTCCAAGCACCTGTTGCAGCAAAAAATTTACGCAAACGTTATTCAGGAGTTATACAGTTTTATACAATGTTATACTATGTGTGAGTTATGCATTAAGTATAACAGACTATGCATTAACATGTAATGTACTAACCTGTTACAATTGTGTTCGATGCCTCCAGCACGAGAAACCAAGGCTTCTTACCATTTGGAGGCTCTGGAAGCGATATGCAATTGAGCTTTGTTGAAACAAGGAGAAGCGTTACAGCAGGGAATTTTTGTGGCTGATTTTCCCGTATACATTTCAAGACATAATCCTTCATTCACACGAGTTAGACACGTCGACATACACACCCAGTCATTGTTGGAAAGACAATTACATTGCGACCATCAGAACAAATTTTCCTTTTCTCTTCCTAAACTCGTACAATGCCTGAAATACACATCCGCTTAAGACCGCTAAAACAGCTACGTTTTGGCACCAAGGCCCGAATAGGCACATCGTCTGAATGTTAATTGAGGATCTTGAAGAAGTTCGCGTTTTTCATGTATGTAGTACGTGGTACCAGCTACACTTTCTTACTCAACACACATGATGGCGGTGGGAGATAGCAATATCGGTTTTTGTGTCTGTAGTCTGTTTTTTGTGTTTGTAGTCTGTTTGATTTTACGGTTCGAATTGCCTTGTAGGCAATGTGTACCGTAAATTTTTTTCTTGAAGACTTGTGATTATATCGAAAAAAAGACAGAAACTATTTGAATGACACATGATTTTCTTGTTCTATAAAAATAACATAGTAACATAGGGAAGCGAACGAATAATGAATGATTTCCCGCAATGACCATATATTGATTCAGAACTTAGCTGACTACTTAAGCATTTTCTTCAAGTTAATAACAAAGGAACGATAACTCATTCAACTTCATTTTCCCAGGCTTCAGAATGCGCTAAGGCTCATGACAGCTCGGGCAGCGACATCGGGTTCATCAAATCTAGGAACAACTCTAACAGCCTCCACAGCCTCACAAGCTTCAATGAGAATCGATGAAATGGTTCAATAAAAATATTGTCGCCAACGTTATGCATACCGTTTTTTGATTGAAACATGAATTGAAAAAAAAAAGAGACTGGTTACACTGTTTTGTTTAAAAGTATTGTAAGAACCTTACTATTTATTTGGTCCTTCCATGGTAATAGTTGCATTATCTCGAGCCAACGTCTCGTTATCAAAGCAGCAGCTATGAAATAGCTGCCTCACAAACCATATGCAACAATACAGATTGTCGTTATTTTGCATTAAATCGGTAAAGAAGGACTATATGCATAAAGCTTATTCAGATATGTATCGGCGTTAGAGAACTTCGGCGGTGAAGTCTGTGCAGTACACTTCACATACAATGAAATGGAATGGTCAAAGAAACATAAATAGAGTAAAAATAACAGGAGCACTTGGAATAACTTTGTGCATAGCATTTATATCGATAGAAAAAAAAAACATGGAGGACGCTTACGCTTCGCGTTCAAGAGTAGAAAGCGATAGCATAATCGGGCCCCGTGCGCATCGCCTTCTCAATTGCTAGAATAGCTTCTGTTGCCGGTGTTGCCTCAAGCTTGCCACAAGGAAACTAACGTCTGCGCACGTAACATCGGCCGTTTCAAATTATCATGGAACGCCTATTAAAATTAAAATTAAATTATGGAACAGTTGCGAGGTGCCCATTAAGCCATAATTCTTCCCGTTTGCGAATCAGCGAAGGGCCCACTAGGCGCCCGTAAGACAACACGCGAACCTACTCAGCTGCTCACTTTGTTGATGCTTTTGCTGCTGATGATAATGAAATATGTCACAGCGCTTTGTAATGGGTGGACCTTCAGAACCCCCCTCCCTATTTGTGTAGTGCACGTGCAATTAATTACTGAAACTCACACAAAACAAAACAGCACACTGCTTCATTCTTTTTCTTGGAATGTAATATGGAGTGCTACTTGAAGAAAGCCAGCAAAAAAACACGGGACACAAGAAAGAGTGCTGGCGATAGGTGAGGCTTCTACATGACTTACTACGAGTACTTTGCTTTGTGGGACGTGATGAACATTCGGGGGGTTCAATGCCTCTTGGAGCATCGGCGTTTGGCTGGCGAATCCACTGAGGTATTTTGGAACCAGTTAAGGAGACACCTACCGAAGAAGGTGAGGCCTGAGGCTAATAGTTGCTCGGTCACTTACCTTGAAGGTGTTTCAGTACCGGAAGAAATACATGAGCTTCTGCAGAAAGGTCCCAAGTTCAGCATGACCCCTAGTGTCACTATGCCTGCGCTTTTGGCCACGGTTCACAGGGTGTCGGAAAAAGCGGACAAGGACGAAAAACAGCGTTGTTTGTCCGAAGGAGTGGATGTGCTTTCAAAGGTCAGCGGTAGCCAGCTCGGACATAGAAATTTTCTACTAAATCGTGTTGTCGACTATTTCGTTGAAGAGGACTTAACCCTGATGCAGGCGGACAAAGAAGGCGGATTCGTTGTTCTCCCGACGAGCAAATTCGCAGAAAAGGCACTGGATGCCGTCGACAAGAATTTCCTGGCCACAAAACAAAAGCCCTCAAAATTGAAGACAGCGGCACTGAAGCTTTTGAAGGATAAAAAGTTGGACAAGTTATCTCAAGGTGTGAAGAACTGTAAAAGGAACTCTCTTCAGGTGTTTTTCTCTGCAAAAACTCACAAGGTAGACTGTCCTTTCAGAGCCATTGTAACGGAGGCAGGTTCCTGGCAAAAGCTGGTGGGTCAATTCTTGCAGAAACACCTGAAAAGCCTGCCAGTCCAAGACCCGTACGGTGTCGATTGCGCGAATGACGTCGTGCAGGTGCTCAACGAGGGAATTCCTGGAGCAAATTTCGCCTTTTCAATCGACATTGAAGATTTATTCTACAGCATTCCCCATGACGAACTTCTTACGGCAGTGCGCGATCTAATAGAACTTTCGGGGCCGATCGCCTTCCAGAATGACTGTGGTGTGTCTGTTGATGCCTTTTTAGAATTATTGATGATGTATCTGTCATCCACGGTTGTAGAGTTCAAGGGGTCGATGTTCTTGCAAAAAAGGGGTATTTGCATAGGCTCAAGCGTTGCTCCTGTGTTGTGCAATATATTTTTAGCTAGGTTTGACAACTCACTTCGGGGCTTGGTAAATCACGAACGTGTCTGCCGTATCTTTAGATACGTCGATGATTTTCTCATTGTTTTAAAAGTGTCGTCATCTGACTCATTACCTGGGGTTGTACACGAGGTCGTGGAAGCCTTTGAGGCTTCTTCTGACGCCCTTAATTTCACTCATGAACTTCCATGCAATCGGTCCATCAGATTTCTAGAGCTTCAATTGACCTTTAATGGTGATGACCATCTTTGTTGGTGTTTTATGCCTAGAAGTAAGAAAGCACTTTTGCCGTTTGGGTCTGCGCACTCTAAGATCGTTAAAAGAGGTATTATTTCAAACTGTTTTTTAAATGCGCTAAAAAAGAGTTGCCCTCACCTCATGAAGAGCAGCTTAGACAACCAGTTCGAGAGGCTGGAAGCCGCTGGTTACCCTAAGGATCTGCTATACGCTGTGGCAGAATCAGTACTTCAAAAGATTAAGAGGCCGCAAGCGCGTACTGGTTTGCCAGCACAACGCATTCGGGAAAAACCGGTTGAAATCCTACCTTACGTACATAAGGTTTCGCATAATATCAAAAAGGTTGCGGGGCGACAGGGCGTAGATATTGTTTTTTCAGCTCCCTGCAAACTTGCTGGTCTATGCTCACGTGTGGCTCGTGGGAAGACTAGCAATCCGGTGTGCACCATGAAACACGAGCGTTGTTTCACTAAATGTGCCACATGTGTTGTCTACAACATTCCGTTGACCTGTGATAAGGTATACATCGGCCAAACCGGCCGATGTATTAATACTAGGCTTCGTGAACACTACGCGTCTTTGAATTCCAATGATGGGGCTAATCTTGCGCGTCACTGTCGTGAATGTGGTTGCCACCCGCTTTTCAGTAATGTCAGTTATTTGGGAAGAGGAAAGGGCAAAGAAGAACGAGAAATTGTGGAGGCATACTTTATCAAGAAAAGCGGGGAAAAGTGTATAAGCACACCGTCAATTTGCCTCATTGACAAGGAATTTAGTGTGTTGCGACGATGGCAAGAAAGATGATTGTGTAATCTGGTTTTTCACTGGGTGACGTTTCAGGTGATACTGTTGTGCTGCACATGCGTTGTGAGGTTCTTGGGTGAATGCTTCTCTTCAATAAAGTCACAGTTGTTAGTTCCAGCAGTGTTTGCGTCTGCCTCTTTCTTGTGTCCCGTGTTTTTTGCTGGCTTTCTTCAAGTATCATGAACCAACTGGCCCAGATTTCAACCCTTTTGCATAATATGGAGTGGCTTGGAATTCGCGTATGTGAATTTGAAACATTTGTTGACGGTGCATCATAGTGGGAACGCGGTGGGAAACTCATCATAGTGGGAAACTCATGGGAACGCGGTGAATATGGGAGAGCTCTTGGGTAGTTTCTACCACTCTAGATAAATATGTACAACTACTGACAATACTGGGTTATTGCGTGTACCGATTTTGTCGCTTTCGCTTTGGTACACGATATACGTAGAGATGGTTGCCCGAATTGAAATTGAAGTTGAAATTTTTATTTTCAGGCAAAAAATAAAGTACAATTTGCCAAGGGGACCGGCGAAATAAACTGCGTACGTTGGCAACGATACTGCTTAAAGCAAGGTGTATGATACAAAAGGAACACGTATTGTCAGCAGTCATTTCTGACTGACACTTTGTTTCATTGGCACTTTGTTTCTGTAATGTAGTTTCAAAGCTCTAGTTAGTTGTACCTGGCTGCGAGTTTCTAAATCGTGCATGCACAAAGTGGTTTGTGCAACATATAGGCAAGGATTTTTATTTAAAGTGCATGACACTACAGGTATTTCAGCCTGTGAGAAAAAACTTCATTCCTAGCGGACGAGAGAACCTCGTTAAAACCTATTCAAATGCTCTTACCGGTTTTCTTACAACTCAGGTTCTTATTTCCCCAGCAGTCCGACTACTACTGATGTTGGTACAGCTCGCCCTGCTCTACTACAGCCGCCCGATTGCGTTATATTGAATCACGAAGATTTCGTTCATTATAAATGCGACCTTGTGAAAGTGTAATAAGCTTTAGAAATTAAACACTTACATTTATAAACATTCTTCTAATAGTAGTGCCTATTTTATGATAAAGAGTTTACGCTTATCCCATGTGGTTTTTTTTTCGTGCGTTTACAGCTTGTGCTGTAATATGTTGCTCTTGGTAGGTGACAGTATAACATCGTTTTGTGGCTAGGTCACTGTTTTCAAGAGTATTCGTAAGTTATTTATAGGTGAAGTTAAGTTCAATATTATTTTACAATACAGCACAATAGATACCTTTAAAATGATCTTTCTGGTTTTCCTGGCTCAGATACTGCGATATTTAATGGGAAAATTAGGAGCAACGTGTTTTCAGTAATAACAGGTGAATTTACTTATTCAGCACTGAAAGCTATTGTTTAGGAAGCTGCGAGTCTTGAAGGCAAGAAAGAAAGCTTACCTGTTCTCACAAAGAGATATCAAAACGAAAGTGCATCTTCTACCGTGTTTTCCTTGCAGCTGAAATGCCTACCGCCACGGTTACAAAATCGACTATAACCTAATGCTCCTCTAATTCAAACCGGGACAGGGCTGGGCAGAGATACTCGGAAAAGTATTCGGAATACAGATATCGAAACACATTGGTTGGAATCCTGTAATACAGATACTGAGACACATTTGCCTTTGACGTAATGGGTCATTTCGGAGATACTTTTGGAAAAAGACGAAAAAAAGTATTCCGGATTACAGATACAACTATTCGGATACCGGAATACTTTTTTCTTTCGGTGAGGCTCATACTCCGCAAAGGCAAGTATTAGGTTCAGAATAATGTTTTAAATAAAGTTGCGAAGCATTGAAACTTGCAGTTTATTTATTTATAACAGTACCCTCAGCGCCATTAAGAAATTACAGAGTTGTGCCTGTGGGGGGAGGGGGGGGGGGGGGCGAGGGTGACAAAGTACATAGTCCGTAATAATGGCATATGTGCAGTATCGTGCTTTAAAAAGTACACTATTTCACAGCAGGTATTCTACACCGAGATGGACATACTTGGTGACAACAAACTGAGCTATGCTAGAAATAGCATAGTTCTAGCAAATTCCTTGACACGCTCATGTCATTTTCTAGTCTCTTTCGCCGCCACTACGGGAACTGCTTTTGGAAGTGCCGCCACTTTGAGAACCGCACGCGCTCGAAGCGTCGCAAAGCCACTGTTTTAAGGCGGTATCCGTGCGAAGGGTGAAGAAGTAATGGCTTGGCCCTCCAAAAAATTTAGGCTTGGTGCACTTGCCTTGAGAGACAGCGACTTTCGTCCACTGAGGCCGAGCACAATGCCTCGCGATTCCGCCGTCAGAGGTGTCGCGCGCTTTACCACATGCGCATGACGGGAAATCATCGCCGGCCTTCCTATGACACCGACCGGCAGCACACCCTTGCTTATCTTGGCACAGAAAAAAAAAGCCTTAATTTTCCTCCATAGAAACACGCCTCAGCTCATTTCCGACAAAAAAAAAGTCAGTAACGAGATGCCAGTACCACAATGCCGGCATCTCGTTATTTGCCAGAATGCTGAAGTATTAGGCTGAAAACCAGCTACAGGGACATACATCTTCATGGTGAAGTCACCTACCTGAAATACGCGACTAGAGCTTGACGTCACTTAAATGAGTAAATTCCATTGAATGGGATATATATGCAAAGTCTGTTTGGGTGAGACAGTGACAGCTTTGTGCCGAGATTGTATTTATTGTTACCTTGCAAACCACTATAGGTTTACTCGCTGAAAAGGAAACACCTCAGATATTTTTTTTGCCCCTTGCTGATCAAGGTCATGCAGCGTTTGTCACAATAGCCTGTTTCTAGGCCGCAAGATAGCCTAAAAAAAGAGTTCGTTCTACAATGCAATGCTACGAAGAGTGACAGGTAAACGTGTTTGTTTTTGCTATTGACAGACCATCGTGGGGCATTTCTTTGTTGTTGTTTAGATCTGAACACCATTTGTTTTCGTGTCTCAACGTATTGTATTCAGCTACCGTATATGGCGCTTTAGATGACGCGCACGGATTGTCTTCGTACTGCTGTTACGTACCACGTACGTGACGCCCACGAAAAGGCGGGAGAGTCTGTGTATAAGATTCGTGAGCTTGGGGTTCTCTATCCTTTAAAAAGGTGTACAGGCTCGCTCCTGAGAAGTCGTTTTCTCCTAAGAATCCAAGCAGCCGGCTGTCACGTTAGACCACTTAGGAAAGATGAACACGATGGTTTCGTTACAATTATTCCTAACATTCCTATTACTCACGAATGTTGCCAATGGTAAGTGTCATGCACGTGCATCTCAATTACCTCTTTTACTCTAAGTGCCTTTATATGATATTTGTTGCACTTGAAGTCAAAAGCCAGGCCTGAGCTGAGCTTTTCATGTGTCGTGTGACCCAGCACCTACACTATATGTAAATTTGTGAAGGCGTTTATTGGATGCTGCCATAAGGGTCGACCGATAGCTCTATCAACGGCTCAATTCACGGACCCCGAGGGTTAATTCGCGGTAGAGACCCCGACAGGAATGCGCGGTAGAGAGAGACTCACTAGTAAGCTCTGTAGAGGATGCCGCACTCTTCGCTACACTCTGTATGTGTGCAGAGAGTTAAGCTCCTCTGTCAGTACTTGAGAAAGCCGATGGACATTTCAAAAGTAATTAAAAAAAACTGCCCAAGTACCACAACTTGTAGTTAGGCGAAAAAGTACGATTGATATGCTGGAAGGAATAGTGACATTATTGTATCCTAATTTTGATTTGACCTTTCCACCTAATACCTATATGAAAGCTAATCGCTCGATACAGTCCTGAGAGAGGAAACACTGTGCCTGCAGAGTCGAGAGCGAAAACTGCAAGGAGTAGCGAGTAATTATGTCCTCGAATGTGGTAAGAGAATCGGATACCTAAGTAGCCAGAAAGTGGCAGGACTTGAACAAAAAACATGGAGAGTTTAGAATATTGATTCTAGGAATGTGATGAGAGGCTCTGATAGGGCCGGAAGTTCGAAAGATTTTCCTGAAAATTTTCAGCCCATGCCCGCAGGTCCTACTTAATAGCTATCGCGTCTCAAGTGGGTGGTTTACTAGGTATTCTAGCAGGCGGTTTGCCAAGTTGCCAATAATTTGTGAGTGTATAAAAGGCAAGAGTAGTGAGGAGACCTACTTGTTTTTTATTTGAAATAAAGTGGGAATATTTTGAAAGCTGGCAAAATTCTGAAGACTTGGGTTTTGTTCTCATTTTTTACTGGTCTTTCACTGAGATTTCAATTGCAAAGGTTCTTCACTAATTGAAATACACGTGTAACAGTTAAATACGCATGATAGATTTGATTAAACAATTTTTGCGACTAAGGGACCTCGATAACGTATCATAAGCCAGGCAGGCGCTTGATCACTTAGGTTAGTCCTGTATGCTATGAAGTGACGAAATATGGCATAAGATTGATTGCCTGGAAAATGTTTTGCACAGTGTCCGAAGTCCTACCGATACAGAGAACAGACCAGGCCTTTTTTTTCGGCTATTAGGCTTGGACTAGGCCGCGGAACATCGAGGACCATTAATGAAATATTTCTGTCGAAAAATCTACTGGTGTTTTTGTCTTCTGGATCTCGAGAGGTGTTTAGAATGACGCCGCAATCACTCAGATTTTGTGAACGCGAGATGTCAGCAAGGGAGAAAAACTTGCCCACAAACTCCCTACTTTAGAGTTGTCATGAAGCGTGAAGCGTTCTTGGGGGCTGTTAATAGGGCTTACACTTTTTTTGTCTGGAATAAACAATGTAACAACCAGTGTGAGAAAGTAATGGTAATGAGATATACCTCAAAGAACGCTAGCACATTGCCCCGGTCGAAACGCATTACTGGCCTGCAGAAATCGGTCTGCAGAAAGTAGACTCGCTCATTGCGGGGTTAGAATATTCTAGATCGACCAGAATAAAACATCACGCGATACACGTTGCGATAGCGCGTAGAACTTCAAGCTGTACGGCTCGACGAGATTTTAAATATTTCACTACTTATCGATTAAACTTTGCATTGGCCACTGTAAAAGATCCCAAAAAGCGCACTCCACGTACATAAGTACGTGGAGTTTTTACATACATACTTATTTGCTTAGGCTTGACAGCTACGTTAAAAAAAACAGATCCCACGCACTGTGGGAATCGATGTAATGCGAAGCAGCCAGGAAGGAGCAAATCATGCTTTACATAATTTGCATGTCATGTTTTACATGTTACGACCTGTCATTTGTGTTCGTCATACAGTCACGTCGCGATATACCAATTTTGGTGTATGTCAAGCTAGCGAACTGGACGCAAGCGCACCATGAGCGTGGCATGTAAATGGCATTGTAGATGACATGCATGCCAAGATTTTTATGTTACCGCCTGCCACTTATGTTCGTTATACAGTCATGTCACTCAATACCAAATTTGTTGTATATCAGGCTAACGAAACGGCCGCGAGCGCGCCATGAGCGTGGAATGCAAGCCATGTCACTCATGAAGTCATGATTTCCATATTGCCACTTGTCATTTATGTTCGTTATACAGTCATGTCACTAGATACCAAATTTGCTGTATATCAAGCTAACAAAACGGCCGCGAGCACGCCATGAGCGTGGCATGCAAGTCATGTCGCACACGACAAGTCATGATTTCCATATTACCACTTGTCATTTATGTTCGTCATACAGTCATGTCACTCAATACCAAATTTGGTGTATATCAAGCTAACGAAACGGCCGCGAGCGCGCCATGAGCGTAGAATGCAAGTCATGTCGCTCATGAAGTCATGATTTCCATATTACCACTTGTCATTTATGTTCGCCATACAGTCATGTCACTCAATACCAAATTTGGTGTATATCAAGCTAACGAAACGGCCGCGAGCGCGCCATGAGCGTGGCATGTAAATCATACTTTTCATGACAAGTTAGTCATGATTTTCATGATATGACCAGCCATTTATGTTCGTCATACAGTCATGTTATGCCATACCAAATTTGGTGTAAATCCCATTAACGATACGGCCAGGAGAGCACAAAGTCGTAGGCGGCTAGATAGATAGATAGATAGATAGATAGATAGATAGATAGATAGATAGATAGATAGATAGATAGATAGATAGATAGATAGATAGATAGATAGATAGATAGATAGATAGATAGATACGCTCAAAGTCGCCGAAGTTCGCTAAGAAATGCTTCGCATTTAAAACTATTCGGGATATATCCATCATCCTTTTTACCCGTTTTATTCCAAAGAATGCTTTTTTTTT
>JALIZH010013798.1:0-90287 GCA_030522465.1 Rhipicephalus appendiculatus | reverse complement strand
AATTAAACGTATGTAATATATGCACGCCTGGGAACAGAGACTGACAGGTCGCTACGTATATATTGAACACCGGTTATAGTTGGTTGGTTTGTCAGATTTTACTAACTGTCCTGAAAGACGCGACTAGCGCACAGTGGGCTCCTCCCTCGTTGGGACGGGCAGGCTAAGCCTGACCGCCGCATCGTGGGCTCTCTGCAGGGTTGCCGTTGGGTGGACATGACAAGACGCCAGAACTCACGCCAAGAGTATCCAAAGTAGCCATGTCATTTGATATTATCGCCGAATTTCTAGCCAAATAAAACAGAAGCGGTATTATCAACACAGTCTTTACTATTGATGAATAAATAAAACCATTTTGAATAAGTACAACCACAAGTTTAAAAAAGAGCCATGGCGCCAAGCGGTAATTTTCGTCGGCAACGGGGTCCAAAAGTAGCCAGTTTGGCGCAAAGTAACCACCAACGGCAACCCTGGCTCTCTGGACGGCCCAAAGCTGATCCCCGTTGTTGGGGCTTCTGATGGCGGAGCACCACGTGGCCGGGTTGGCTTGATCGCTGCCCAGTAACGAGGGGCATCGCCGGAGCACGTTCTCTAAATTAGCTACGTTCCGGCAACGGGGTCAACTGTAGCGGCAACTATTACGGCAACTATAACCGGTGTAGTATTTATCCCGTTACTTACACCGGTTATAGTTGCCGGAATGAAATAACCGTAACGCAAACATTGTTTTGAACTTTTTGTGGTCGTCGTTCACACTACGAATCGAATATATTCAGATCATGCCAATATGTAAACGTATCTTAACAGTGTGTGGAAAGACCTAGTGACCGATCTGTCGTATCTCAAGTTAATACAGTAGCGTCTGAAAGCGACGGCGGGCGATAACGTGCAGTGATGTGTGTTTGTAGTTTCTGTACTGCTATATAAATACCACATAGCAGTAGTGCGTTCTGCCTGATCAATGTCTGCGATATATGTCGAGCTAGTTTCGTTATCCTTACACCTGTTCGACGTTTGTCGTTATATATATCTCGCTAAGAGTACAGTTATCATGATATTTTTAACATTTTTCAGCTTGCTATGTGTTTTTCTTTCTTGTTCGTTTTTCATTTTGTGTCACCACTTATTCTTTTCTACTCTGCAGAACTCATAGAGGTGGATTAGCCGAGGTGATATAAACCTGAACATGTCCACAGAAAACTAGTTAAAACAGGACAGAACAGAACAGTACAGGTAGATCATTTCGTTAGTCTCTAGGGTATTTTTGATCCAAATACCTCATGTAATTAAGTAACCTACAGATGCTGAAAATGTGAATATACATCCTCCATTATTCGTCACTGCCTCCTTTTTTTCTTTTTTTTTTTTTGCGTGGCTAGCTTTTGAAAACAGCGCTAAGTAATGCTAAGATACTAAGGCCACTTATTAGTGGTTACGCTCAAGTTATGACGTGACGATCTAGTAGTGCGCATGTGCGAAGCGACATTGGTTGTCCGTTATGCACTAGAAAAAGATTAACATTTGAAACAGTGAAGATGAAAGAAATGGAAGACAGGGAAAGAAACATACGTGACAGTTGCTTATGACCTTTATAAATTCGTGCGTTTATAAAAAAGAAAAAAAGATAGCTCAGGCATCAAATAAAAAGGAGCAATCTGGGTTCTGGGTTGCCTAGTGTATTTTACAATGTCTCAAGTAGTAGCGCAACAATAGACACGCTCCATCAAAACATTGTCCGGCCACCATTCACATCAAGGTTGAGGAGTCTCGGCCATCACAACGAAATTTCTTCTCCCTGCATGTGAGCGCAGGCAGCCGTGTAGAGAAACGGAGAGTACGCCTTGGACTTGACAGTTTTCTTCAATCTCCACATTACGGTCGAATTTCGGGGAAGTAATATTACTAACGTCGACTTTCTTGTTACCTCACTTCTACCCTGTCAGTCTATGAATGCCTGAGCCCTCTGCCTATAGAGATGTTACTACGCCACTGTCGAAAGAGCTAACGATCCGTCGCCCGTGAAGGTGTATTGGTGACAGTGCGTTTTAGACCTGAACAGTATTAGCTCATTCTGAGGAACATATCCCAGTCGAAAATTCCAACAGCCTGACGTTCTAAGGGAATACGTAATTTGGGCCTGCATGTAACTGGTCTGATTTTAGATGGGCTGATTGTAACTGGGCTGATTGTAACTGGGCTGATTGTAACTGGGCTGATTGTAACTGGTCTGATTGTAACTGGTCTGCTTGTAACTGGTCTGCTTGTAACTGGTCTGCATGTGACTGGTCCGCGTACTAGAGACTCGGCCAGGCCCGCTCATTAAGCAGTTTTTATGCAAGCCTGTGCAAATTTAGCAGAAGTGACTGCCCAATGTCACCAGTTTCTGCGCTTTACGTGACCGCGCAACGGTTGAATGAGTAAAAGAGCCGGAAATTTGCCTTTGCACGTTGCTGCAACCCTATGCGCAGACGGTTATTTCGTGGTAGGGGGGTATCTCATGTTACTGATCAAGAAACAATGTGTCAGTGCTTTGCTCGAGTGCCTTCAACTGCAGACGCACGAACTGCATACCACAGACAACAGAATGGCACAAAGCAAGCTGCAATCGCACTGCTTTGCCCAATGGCTCCCTCACAAAACAAAAAATGTAAGGCATTATAAGAGCCATAACCACCATCGCTGTAATGTGACTTCAGAGTGCAATAATCGCATCGGAAGAAAAAAAATTGAGTGATACTTCAGGTGTGTGATCATTATGCAAACAAACATGATTGGTTACGCCCCCCATATTAATGAGATGTCCTAAATGTGACCCTTAGGAACTATGCAAAAAATATGCAATGCAAACTATTCTAGGTTTTCATCCAATACCCCCTTGATTGATCATGCAATGCTGCAAGTAAGAGCACAAGTACACACCACAAAACACAACGGCAATGCTGATGTAATGTTTAAATAGCAATGAGAAGTGACGAAGCAACGATTGAAGGACTGATGCAAATGGTGTCAGCTATTTCTGTTTATATACACCCACAGACTCTATTCATTTTTACTCAGTAGTAAACTTAATAGCTGCAGTGATGCTACCTTCGAGCTTCATTTAGAGAAGACTCTCTTAAACTAACCGTTCTTAGTAAAATTATTTTGAAATGGCATCTTTATTAAGTGCTCTTTCGGTGAACATCAGCCAGCTTCTGGGCCAGGTATGCACATTCTTCAACCTTCTGGTGGCGTCTCCCAATGTTGCATCAATAGAGCTGCGAAGATAAGAGCACAGTGTTACACAGAGACATTATAAACACAAGTATAACAGAATTGAACAATCCTGCCAGCGTTTAAAACAAAAGTCTCAACAATACCAAGATGCATCCTGCTATCATGTTTCACTAGCAACGAAACTGCTACATTGCATGTGGGTGCAATCAAACCACACGAACAAGGAATGATTTGAAATGCTGACCCTTGATGACTAAGAATTAGTGCTCAGAAATTAAATCCACGCAAACTTTCCACATTAAAAGGCTTCTGCAACACTTTTTGAACAAGGTCAGAAAATGCTGTTTGGTAGTAGAGGCTCCTATGATCATGTGAGGCACACATAGCACAGCATGGGTCATGAAACTTATCTTTGTACTACGCTGCGCCTTGCCTTACATGCTCGCGTTGCACCTTATAGCCATAGAATTACACTGTGTATAGAATTACACCAGCACATTTTTGTGATCATAATGAAAGTGAGCAGTGCATTAAACAAAGAAAAAAAAGGGCAATGAAGGTCATGATGTACACTTATGTACAGATGCAGCTCCTTGCCCCCCCCTCCCCCCCCCCCCCCCACACACACCTTATTTCTTGCAGCTATCAGTGCACTTGCTGGGACGTAAATGCTTTGCAACCCAACACGAGAGAAACCGTAGAGCAAAGATGGAAGCAGAGTGCTAACTTTAAACTTAGTTGAAAGCTAACGCTGTTTTTGTGTACTTGCTCTCTCAAACCTTGTCCTGTTGCACTGCTCCACGTAATGAATCTTAATTAACTAGATGTGGTACGAAGACAAGTTTTAGCAAAGAGGGTCAAATTATTTGACATCCTTGACAATTATGTACATGACGCCCTCTCGTCATTTTTGCTATCATGATAGCAACTCAGAACCCTTCATGAAATAACAAGACGCTGCCATGAAGCATTCGCCCACATAATGTTGTAATGTATCGTGGCATGAAATTTGACTGCCCTTCTAGCTAGTTTAACGTCATTGAATAGCTCGTACAGGCAGCGCTTTCACTGACTAATAGAAAAGGCAGGCACATGTCAAACCAAGCGAAAATAACAAAAAAACAAGCATGTGTTGGAACATGGCAAGTGCAAAAACAGGAAGGGGTCACCACATGCGTGAACGTGCACCATCCAGAAACACAAACTCTTCACCACACAGTGAAGTTGATGGTTTGCTCACGCCGGAGCATACCTCCCGCTTCATCCGAGTGGCTTCTGCAATAACGCGGGTACGTTCATCTGTTCATCTTGATGTGTTAAACTAATGACGACAACCACATTGATTCCATGAAGAGCCAGAAAACCATCCCTCTTGTTTCACACGTTACTTGTATGCTCACGAAGCCGGTAGTTGAGGCACCTACCTGCCATTCTCTCCGATGTAGCAGGCGCCACACGACGACAGAATTCTCTAAACAACCCTGCATACACAGTTCACGAACCGGTTATGATGCTTCACTATACATTTGAACGGCTCGTCTCGCAACAGGGCTGCTCTTCTGCAAGAGTGAGGCCAGCTTGTGTGGAACCGAAAAAACAGTATGCATGCCCACATGCTCACTGATCTTTATCAGTCTCTGCGATAGTTGGTGTTCAAATGGGATGACCTCGACTTTTTCGCGCCTTACCACACTCTCTTGGGCGCCACCGTTTGCTATATGCCCAACGTACTTGTGAGCTCTATGTAGGCAGGACCTTTCTGGGGCACTTATGTAGCACCTTCTAATGATAGCCCTTTCTATGAGTTTACTGTGACACGAGGTGTAAGTCAGCAAGGGTTTTTGCTTGCGAGGTTGGTATTGCCAGCAAACTTGGTCAGCGAAAAAAAAACAATTTCATACCATGAAACCGAAACCAACTTTCTGCAGGGCATTACATGAGTCAGAGTCATGGACGGAAGGCAAATCTCAAATGTGCGCTGACCTTGACCCATGAAATGCCAACAGAAAATTCCCTTCAGTTTCTTGATCTCAAATTGTCTTTTTCGCTGACCATGTTCGCTGGCAACACCAACCTTGCGTATGCAAAGCCGTGGTGCCTTACACCTCGTCTCACAGTAAACTCGTCAAAAGGGCTAACATCAAAAGGTGCTTCATGAATGGCCGAAGCAGGTCTTGCCACCATGCCGTTGACATGAGCTTCAATATACAGGCGGTCCGGCCTCAAGAAGTCGAGTTACCCAGAGACATTGCTATTTACTGTAGCTGAAAGCATCTGCAGAGCTCAGAAGTACGTAGGCTGCACAGCAGACGATGGGGCCCAAGAGAGTATGGTAAGGCGCAAGAATGTCGCGGCCATCCCGCTCAAACGCCATTTATCACATAGACTGAAGATCGGTCGGCACATGGGTGTGCATGTTGCTTTTTCGGCTCCGCACAAGCTGGTCTCACTCTTGCAGAAGAGCAGCCCTGTTGCGAGACGAGTAGTTAAACGTAAGATGAAGAATCATAACCAGTTCATGGACTGTGTTTGCGGGATTGTTTACAGAATTCCTCTGTAGTGTAGTGCCTGCTACGCCAGACAGACTGGCAGGCACTTCAACAAACGGCTTCTTGAGCAGGCAAATAACGTCCAAAATAAGAGGGATTGTTTCCTGGCTCTTCATTGTGATCAGTGCGGTTGCCGTCCTGAGTTCGATAACGCATCGGTTTTGTACCGGCACAAAGATGATCGGACCCACATTATTGTAAAGGTGGCTCAGATGAAGCAGGAGGCATGCTCCGGCGTGATCAAGCCGTCCATTTCACTGTATGATAAAGAGTTTGCGTTTTTGAAGGTGTGGGATCGTGCATTCGATGACCCCTCCTGTTTTTGCACTCGCCATGTTCCAACACGAGCTTGCTTATTCTGTTTTCGCTTCATTTTGCACGTGCCTGTCTTTTCTATTAGTCACTGTAAACACTGCCTCTCTCTATATATATACATATATATATATATCATTCGTTTCACAAAAAAGCTCAGTTGAATGTTAGCGCTTGTTCGTGTGCATTCCCGTCCTAGATTTGAAACAATCATGACCTGATTTTTAGTGCTTCTGAGATCAAGGTGCTGCCCGAATTACCATGTGCGACTGCACAAAAGTTGCCTATAATGACCACTTTCATCTTGCTGAATGCAATGGATAAACAATTACTGAACATTTATAACTACACTGCTTTAAGATATACAGCACAGATCACTTGTAACATAACCGCTTACAGTGCAGGACCAGATGTAATGCACTCTCTTCCGACTACCGCTTACCCTCCAATGAAACTTGCAGGTTTATGCATATACCACTTACTGTTCAGTACCCTAGGGTGAAAGACCGAGTTTAACGCAGCTGCCAAAATATGCCCCCCTCCCCCCCACCTCTAAGGTGGCGAGCATGCTTCATAAAAATGGAATTCTAGCCCGGGAGAGACCAGCAAGAGCAGACTAAAAGAGAACTCTGTGCCAGCAGCGTGACATAGGTTCTCGAGGTCAGGACAGGCTGCAGTTGCCAAGGTGATGGAGACGCCTTTGCGGTTTCTTGGCTCAGCCTACTTCTGGGCCGCACATGCTTCGCATAGAGTATGCATAAGTCAAACGTTTTAGATACATACCCGCTTTAAATGTACTAATGGTAAAAAGGTAACTGCAATGAATACCTCGCCGAGTCTGCATTTTCTGATTTTCTGACTGCATAAGCTGCCATGGTTCGCTTTATGCGGTTAGTGCTTATGTAAGAGTTAGTGCATAGCCTTCGCACCATGATAACATTTTGTGCCATAAAAATGAAGTGTGCCACTGAACTTGCCAATGCTATATTGCGCCGTGAAAGGTCTTCCATATTTTCTGAAAGTGCAGCGTTCGGTTGATTAATGATTGTGACATTTGCACGATTGCGGCCACACCTTCGCGGGTAAGCATCAGGAATAAATGAAGGCGAGACGACATCCGCTGACAAGTGTGCCAGAATGATCGCTGACAGCCCTATGAACGGCTTAACATATTTTCTATGAACGCCTAGCAAACTTCAGTAATGCCTTAGTATGTTCATATTTACTACACGGATAGGCCTTCATGTAATTTATCAGCACGTCCATTTGTATTAGTCTAGTATTTTTAATGTAATGAATTTCATTGTTTAAAACATAAAAGAGCAATACTGTTGGCGAATAAAAATTTAGATTAAAAAAAAAACCCTCTCAATCTTGTTCAAAATTATTCGGATTGATCTGGACTGCAGTATGGTATTCTGGAAAAACACATTGCATCATTTTTATAGGAACAAAATTACAAATTTTCAAACACTGTGTTTTCAGAATGTTGTCGCTATTGTGTCAGTACATCTCTTGTTACAAGAAAATACAATAGCCTGCCTTTTCTTTTCTGAGGCTTACGAAATAGCAATAATGAGGAATTTTCGGTCATTGTAAAGTTTTCTACAAAGAAAACAACAGTTTGAATGAACTGCATTTGGGTAGTTTGCAACATCAATGCTGTACTCGTAGACGGGCAGTGCACCATTAATCCCTCGGCATTTATTATTTTTTCAATGGACGTACTTATATAAAGCCAACAAAGCTTCACGAAAAGCCGTGAGATGAGTCTTGCTTTCTGACACTGTGTATTATAAATAAAGAAATCTCAAACAGCAACAGTGCCGACCGGCGAGCACGCAACCTGAGGACCATCGCCATGCATATTTTCTCCGGCATTGCCAATTTACAGCACAGATTGTTGGGATGTAGATTGCCTAGGTTACACGATACATTTTACGTCGCCCATCACTGTCCGACCCACTCTCTAGACGCACACTGTACGGACCGTGTGGCGGATCGAGTGGCGGATCGAGTGGACCGTGCCTTAGTGTAAATAGAGTAGCGTGTGTTGCGCGGGCGGATGCAATGCACAGTGGTTCAATACAGTCAGCTATTAAAGTGATCGCACAAATGCAAGGCATGCCGAAGAACCTTGAGCTGATCCATGGACCTGCCTATGAGATCGAGTGCTTCCAGTGATAAAAGTAGTGGTGAAAACTCATACCCCTGTGGAAAGCATTCAATCATGGCATGTTTGCCAATGCAGACCAGAGCAATGAAAACAGAATGTGTTTTGTCCATCGCGAAAACTACTGCCACCGAGCTTCACGTAATCGACACGCTTTAACTCTGTTGATCGTATAGGGTTTTAAAATATACAATTGTGGGCCAACAAAACCAAAACTCCTGGGAACTGTTTTCTAGAAGTTCGTTTCCTTTCCTGAAGAGACCTTGCTTTTTATACAAGACTTTCACGTCTGGCTCAGCACGACATAAAAGAGACGGCTCGAAAGAATGCATTAATTTGCATCCAAATATAAATTCCCTGGCAGCCAAGCAGGTGACAGAAAAGGAGGGCATGACTGGAGAGGCTGCCTTTCGACTGAGGGATATCGAACACAGAAGTGAAGTCGCATGCTCAAATGCAGTTCATTCAAACGGTCAGTTTCTTTACAGGACACCTTCCACTCACCGAAAATACTGAAAATGTCTCAATGTTATTTTGCAAGCATCAGAAAAGAAAAAAAAAGCGGGTTATGGTATTTTCTTGTAACAAGAGATGTACTTTATAAGGCAGTGAACCGCTCTGAAAACACAGTGTTTGAAAATTTGTAATTTTGTTCTGATAAAAATGATGCAACATGTTTTTCCAGAATTTAATTCTGCAGTCCTCTGAGATCACTCCATATGATTTTGAACAAGATTGAGAGTTTTTTTTTATTATATATATATTTTTCGACCAACAGCTTTTTTATGTTTTGAGCAAAGAAATGCATTACTTTAAGAAATACTAGACAAATACACATACAAATGCATTTGCTCATTATTCACAAAAAGGCCTATCCATGTTGTAAGTATGAACAAGCTATGACGTTCACAGGAGCAGCAACTGCGTCCCGAAATCAACTAAGTTTCAAAAACGCCACGTTTCTAGAGAATTTTTAAGAATACGTAAGTTGCTGTAAGTATGGTCGCGAATATACAAAAACTATCTCTTTGGAAAATGGTTGTCGTCACCCGGCGATACTTGTTGATTTTTCCTTTGTTAAAAAAAATTTTTCTTTGAAAACAAATTGTGATTTCACGCTATTCAGTCATATGGGCTTGATATACAAGAAAATCAGTAACTTCAAAGTTTTATTCTTTTGTGAAATCAAGAAGCGGGAAGTGGCTGCTTAAAGAGCCAGTAAACAGGCTCATACATTTTTTTTGCACCCCCCCCAAAAAAAGCTTGCCAATTCCTACAGTAGACCACGGCGATATTATTTTCCAAATTTTACAGCGCGGCACGCCGCCCAGACTCTTCATTCTGAAAAACAATTCCCGCGCCTCTTTCCTTCTGACCAATCCCCCCTCGTACGCGCAGTGACACAAACTTGGCCATGGGCAACGATTTTTGGACCTTGGAGTTGTTTCTGGCCCTCTGCTTAAAAAAATGTGCATTGGCAGCACATGGTTTTCAGTTCATTTTGTTAGTACGTTATTTGTATATAACATATATACGCTGTGATAAACAGAGGTGAAATATAACAATAGCATCGGCTTACACGCCCAAAATTCCCCTAACAACGAATGGCATCGCTTATTGCATGCTGGTCTGACAATGAATTGGCATCAAAATAAGTCAAGCATCCACATTCACTGAAACCAAAAAAAAAGAAGGCAGTCAAGTCTCAACGTTTACAGAAACCAAAAAAAGAGGGCATGAGCATGTACTATCCGCGTCAAATGAAACCCGAACAGAGGCAAGCATTCGCAGTGGTATAGTGCGTGCCGTCCAGTTGTCACCGTGGACAGGCGCACGCATGTATGCCCGCCCTGTCCACGGTAATAAATGGATGGCACGCACTATACCACTGCGAATGCTTGCCGCTGTTCAGGTTTCGTTTGACGCGGATTGTACATTTATAGTGAATCCACATGACAGACTAAATTATATTCTGCAATGGATCATGCACAACGTGATGATGATAGCAATAATGGATGTGGACAGCACCATAGACATGGTGATCTTTGGGGATTCTTGTTGAGTGAATAGAGGGTACGCTACCTTCATGTTAAAGAAGAAATTTTCAGTGCTGGTGCTGCAGGTCGGTCCAGACTTTGATGAGTGAACTTTGCAGAACTTTGCTGGCTGGGGCTGGCCCACTTTGCAATGATAGGAATGAACATCAGCAATCTGTGGTTGCAGTTCCTTTAGGCCCATGGTTTAGCCCAGCAAACCTTGGCTCCAGGAGACTGCATAGACAGAGATAACTTTTATCAACTGGAACTCTATTCACAAAAACATTATTTGTGTTTTCAGTTTCACTTTTCTTGGAATGTGCATACCAGTACAATTGCTTTCCTATTTGTGCAAGCTAAAATAAAGTAGAGATATGGGTGCAGTTATGATGTTGCACAACTGCAGTGATGTGATCGGCCGAAGCCGATTCAGCGCAGCTTTTGGGGCAGTTGAAACCTCGTTCTGGAGCACCAGATCAGTCTTTTGGAGCAGTTGCCTCCCATACATTTTGGAGCACAAAAGTAGCTAAGCGGGAGCAGTTTTACCACATTTAACAAATAAACATATGTACGCATGCATGTATTGGTGTATGCATAGTTTCCCAAAAGGTGGAATTAACTCACTACTCTTCGGTTTCCTGCGGACAGCCCTAAACTTCTATATATCCGTGACACATAGGCCGCCCAATATTTCCTCCCGATACGCTACAGACAGCAAAAGCTTTCCATGCATATTCTTTTTGTTATTAAAAAAGAAGTATATTGTGTTGACGTCTGTGCTTGTCGACACAACTTAGACGCTTGAGCAGTGTGGCGAAGTACATGCTGTCGCACTTTATAGACAGAATCGTAAGAATTTTGGTTCATTGGTGGTTTATAACATGGAGTGTATAATAAATGATTGACAAATTGTGCTACAATTACAACGGTGCGCTCAACGAAATTTTCTGATGATGAAGACTCGCTCTAAATGGAATTTTTGCGGAGTCGAGAAGCAGCACCGATACAACGAGATAGCGCGCCACAACGTGGTTTCCCAACATGCCACTGTAGCAGCTGAAACCGCTGATAAATGCTGGCCGTTATGTGGTATTAAAACTTGAGTGCCCCGTATGGAATCTTTCGGAGGTCAGCACAAGTAGCACTCCATCTTTTTTATAAAGTAACCTGGCTAGAAATTCCTATTACAAAATGTAATGCTTACTGTAATTTATGCAATCATATAATAGACTGCCATCTCACAAAAACTTGTGGTTGTACAGATTATTCGATTTTTTTCTGGTTCCATAACATTCAAACTTTTTACCTGATCTGACGATGTAATTTCATAGTATGAGTAGTTGGCACTCCTTGGTGCCAACTACCCCCTCCCCGCTTCCTGGCTGGTGAACTGAATATGTATATTTTATGATTGAATAGAATCTAGACATGTAATGGGGCGCTGAAATAAATCTTGCGTATGTGAACCTGCATTCTTAATTAAGACAAATATTTATACTCTATACGTGGCAACTTTAGCTTCCACTTCACCCTCCTTGGCGTCGCTGTTTGTGTCAGTACATCCAGCTCTCGTACAAGCTGCCAGCTTACAATATTTCGCGAGCCTCCATCTGTTAGCACTAAGCTAAAGTTTACGGCAGGGCACGTGCTTCGGTGCAGAAGTCACAATTTACGAGACACTGTGTGCATGGCTTTGCAGCTGAGCAAAATGGTTGCAACTGGCGGCAAGTGCAAGTTACAGCTCATCACCATTAGCCCAACGAATAACATTCTGTGTGGAGTACGCAGCTGGTGGCCCTGGGAGATTTCTTATAACTACACAGCTCTCACCTGTCTGCTTCAGTGGCCACTAAAATTAGGATGGTAACTTATGTAATTCGAGCGCCTGCCATAATTTTCTTTTCTCCGAAGGACTGCAAAAGTAATGTCTTGGCGCACGCTTGGCGCAAATTATGCGATTTCTGCCGAAATGTAGCAGGATGTAGCAGGTTCCACCTCTTGGCGCAGTTTGGCGCAATTGGCGCAGCAATCACATCACTGCAACTGCCCAGAGTAGGAACAATGGGTGTCAGCAGCAAATTCCGACTGCTTCCAGTAGTTCTTGCTCAACTGTAACTGTTTACAACCTTGTCTATGCAAAGGTCATTACATGTTCCTAAGACGAATTGTATGATGCATGATGATAGACGAGCCCAGGAAATTCACAAGTATATAACAAAAGCCAAATTTTTCCATGATGAATTTTTACCAAACGAGAGAATATTCCGTGGTCCTTTTGTTAATGTCGCATTGCGCAAGGTGACTGCATTTTTCCTGCTGTGCCTTCCTCACACAGGACTCGATCTAAGCACATGGTGGTATAGTCCTCCAAACAAACACCACACTGTAGTATTCGATCTTTTGAGATTAGCTACCAGTTAATGCCAGCATCCATGCACCACGCTAGGTTGGTAAGCTTATCAATCAAATCTAAAGCAAATACTATTATGCAGCAGAACAGAACAATTAGTGTGACAAATGAGACATGGCATGTGCAATCTCGCTACCCTTAATGCAAGAAATTATAGTAGTAGTTCTATCCGCTGATGTTAGCCAGAACTGTGATGTTTCAAAACACATCTGCAGATGTTTCATTAAATGTGTAACAGCTGAACTGATGCTTTTTGTAAAGCTACTAGAAGCAAACTTAAGTCAATTTTATTTCAACAATGGTTCCAGCTAGTTGGTACTCCACACTCAATCATAATAAGTGCAAGAACTTATAGATGAGAGATGGCAACAACCACGAGTGAGCATTAAATGGTGCTTCAACAACCAGCGCAAAGCAGACAAAGGACAAGAACAGGAGCAAATACAAGCACTGACTTCCAACTGAGGAGTTACTGAAAAATGCCCATGCACGTATGTCGGCATACTACATCACGTGAGGACGCAAACAGTCGCGTAAGAAGTTATACAGAAAAAACTTACCGGGCATGACAGAATGCATGCTAAACAAATGCACAACACGAACAAATGTCACGTCCAATGTTTTTCTGCTGAACTTGTTGACGCTTGTTTTGTCACTGTTTGCATGTGTTCACATTATGTAGAATGCCAACATATATACCTTTTTTTTTTAAATTCCGCAGTTGGAAGTGAGTGCTTGACTTTGTCCCTTTACTTGTTCTTTGTCTGCTCGATGCTGGATGTTGAAGACAGATTACCAACTAGCCCAAAGTAACACCTGGCTTTATTACATTGAGGTCTGTCCGCGACTGTTTCTGTCTCTCGTCTGAAAGCTTTTGCATTTAGTAGCATTTCTGAGTCATTTTTATCTGTGTACAATTTTTACTTCTGCATTACAGTTGAATTCTAACACTACATTACTCACATAGAGCTTGATTGGGCTTTTATGCTATCTTGCATATTGCTACACACAGATCAACAATACCAAAAATGAGAACTCTCACTTTGAAGACAACAGTATTTGATATACAAACCTATCGCAGCCATCCCAGATCCAGAGTGACAGCAGCAACAAACCCTTCAGTAAAATAAAAATAACAGATTAGCAAAACCAACTCTGCAGAAGTATCAACACAATCATGTAGCTTTCATGAAAAACAACTTTGCAAGTCAGTCGACAATGACTACATTCCCTTTTTATGTTGCGTAATTTTCGGGGGCCACCTGATGCAGTATTTTCATCGAAGCAACTTGCTGTGTCACAGGTGGAGTGACTAATCTTTGTTTTTTTTGAGGAAACAATAAACAACTGCGTAACAACAAGCAAGTAAACAACCCGCGCACTGAGCAACTGCTACCGCACACGCGTTTGTAAGCACAGGCATCCAGTGCGTGTTAGATACACTACGCACTCATACCGGAACCGGGCACTGTGCATTCATAGAATACTGTCGCAAATGAAGGCACATTCACTGTATACACAGTGCAAGCAACTCAACAATAAGTTATACGAGTATCATAAGCGTACTTTCGATGACAGTCGAGACCGGTCTTAACAATTTGAATTGAGTGATGCTGAGCAGACTTTACGACTGTTCTCGATGCGGTAAATTAGTTAGATGATGGGGTTTAACGTCCCAAAACCACGATATGATTATGAGAGACGCCGTATGGAGGGCTCCGAAAATTTCGACCGCAGGGGGGTTCTCTAATGTGCACCTAAATACGAGCGCACGAGCCTCTAGGATTTCGCCTCAATCGAAATGCGGCCTTCGTGGTCGGGATTCAAACCCGCGACCTGCGGATCAGCAGTCGAGCGCCGTAACTACTAGACCATCGTGTAGGCTCGATGCGGTAAATTTCAGTCGAGATTTGAGGTTGGTGGTTAGCTTCTGCACTAAGATGATTTTAACTAAGCAAACTAGTCGAATTAGGCTTGGCGCGCTCGAGCTCGCCTCAATGAACCTGAATTGTTTGGCGTATCGTTGACCGCATAGCCACGCCGATTGGTGATAACGATCGAAAATTTAGGCGTACCCCCCCCCCCCCCCCCCCCGATACATCCAACCCCCCGCCACCCCTAAATAAAACAAGCCGGCGATGCCGCTGGGCTGTCTCTAAGGCCGGCGTCATGAGGTTTACACACAGCCGCTACGACACGACGGTGTTAACATACTGAGTGATACCAGCATAAAGTGGTCCCAAACCGCTTTTCCAAATTCCCCCCGCGTCATTTTATCCCTTCATCACTATCTCATAGACCGCTGGAAAAACATTAGGGAGTTTTCGAATAGCGTTCGCCAAGTTAGCGGGCGTTGCGGGCGTAGCGTTAGCGTAAGGGCGCCATATGAGTTTTCGAATAGCGTTTGTCACCCACCAGCGCTAACGCCGCAAAGGGGCTTTGCGGGCCCCACGCTATTTCGCATTTCTTGCGGGCGGCCCGCAAACGCTAACCGTGGTTAGCGTTACGACGCATGCGCAGTGGCAGCGACCGCAACGGTAAGCGAACGCAAAGCTTTGCGTACGGTATTCGAAAACTCCCTATTATAGCTTGCGACGCTCGCTAAGAACAGATGACTTACACACTGCGCTACGCCAACGACATAGTAAGAGTGGACTTACCTCACGTGGAAGTGTCCAACGAGCGCGCACTGAGAACCAAGCATCGTTGCATGAAGGCTTCTCGATGTATCCAAGCGCACACGAGACCACGAACACGGGACAACCTTCAACACCACAGCGTCGACGTTCGACGGTGTCACACACATACACACACACACACACCACACAACAAAGAGTTACCGAGAGTCCAGCAATGTAGCCATCCGACGTTACTCCTATTCGCTTGCGATGAGTCAATTTCGGCTCAAAGTGTTCTTGCGTCACTGTTAAGCGCAAATTACGGCATGTTTTCGATATAGTGACAGCATTTCGAAGAACAAGCGACGAAATCCAGCGACCCAGCAGCGTGACACAGAGAACAGCTCCCAACGGCATTACAGATTGCAGCGGATTGGATTGTCTTCGGTTGGATTTGTCGGCTTCGCCCGCTGTAATTATCTACCACTAGCGGGCATTAAAAAACAATGCAGCGGCCTTTACAAAAATAAACGTAATAGATACATGCGCACATATAGTCTGAAAAACATTTACACACACTATTCTTGCGGCGGAGCGCAAGAATAGTGTGCATCACAGAGGCTATATATATATATTTTGGTTTCAATCACGGAGGCCATATATTTCTGGTTAGAAATAGTCTCAGAAATTGTATTTTTTTTAATTTTTTTTTTTTACAACGCAGGTTGTAAATTCTGTAAAAGGGTTTTCCGAGGCGCCTAGAAGCTCTAACAAAGCCAGCTTAGGATGATTGGTGCTCGTAAGAAGCGCGTGAATGGTGAATAAAAACGTATGATGGTCGCGTAAGCGGCGTAAGCTCCGCATCTGGCATTTGTGAAACACGTTGTAATGCACGCCGTGCAGGGTGGTTCACTTCAACTCGCTGTAGAAGAAACGATACTATTTAGAAATTTACCTTCGTTCTTCAGGTGCCCCCCGGTAGCGGCATGCCACGAGCTCGATTCACTGCTCTCGGCCAAACATTCGCGGAAGCTGTTGCTGCTTCGACGCATTTCAACTTCGGAAGAAAACATAGATTCGTTCCTATCGCGAGAAAATATCAACTACGAGCGCAATCGTAGGTAAAGTTAGGATGCGTCGGCTTTTAACTATGTTTTGGCTCTTCGGCTGATGCGGCACGTTGAACGGGATGCAGTTGAGGCAGTTTGAGTTACAAAAACGCACGATCGCAGTTTCTCGATCGTCGTATTCGATCGGCACGAAGCCTGCATGCGCGCTACGGATCGACACGGCATATCGTGCATCGCGCCACTGCCAACGTATAACAAAGATCTGATTGTTATTTACACTATAGTTGGTCTTTAAAACACATCGGATAAATTTTGGCGGCGTGTCACGGTGCTGCTGGAGCTTATTGCGTGACCGTGACAGCTAGCTGCACCTCCTGCTTGAGCTGCTGGGCAGTTTCATCTGCCGTACGGGCAGACAGTTAAGCCAGGCGAAGCCGCAGTCAGCCCTCCTTGACCGAGCCCATGACCACGGGCAGCGATCCTGACCGTGTCAAAGGCTACGGCCAGCCAACCTGACCGGACTGCATTACCCCGGGCAGCCACCCTGCCCGTGACGAGAGGCTACCGTCAGCCATCGTTGACTGTGCTGCACGACCACGGGCAGGGATCCTAATTGATCCTGACTGCGAAGGTCCTCTAATTGTGACTCAGTCAAAGATTCCTGACCGACGTGCAGGGATTCCTGGCTGTCAGTCAGGAGTGCCCTGACGGATTTTTCGACTGGGATATACTCGTCCCAATGTGAGCAGCCTGAAGACAGCTACATTAGTCGTATCCAAAAGTAAACGCGTAATTTAATTTTATATGTTACCTGCAATGGATACTTGATGAATGTGCAAACCGGCATGCATGTGCCGTGGTATCACAGAATTCACATGTCAACCCACTATGCCGGAACACAATTCAAGCATATTTTTGACACATCTGCGATGTGTAAAGTGCATATTCTTTCGTAAGGTTACAACTGTGTTCACCAAGAATGCATCAAACATTTTTCTTGTAATATCTCTAGTTTGTGTACATCCTGCTTGTTTTAAACTTATCTAAGACACATTGTTCCTGATAAGTTTTTTAAAATACTGTGTGACAAATTGAACTTTGGTCACAGACACATGTCACTAAATTGTTATTTTCTTGTTTCAATTGCAGCCTATACATGCTCCTTGTACAAAGTGAGTGTGAAAGAAGTCCGGGCAAGCCTGTCATCAATGCTGGCTCATGAAGAAGTTGGCTGCTGATGTACAGCAGCTGCACACGGCTTCTGTTTCCTGTGCAAGGGGAACTTCACTGAGCCACCTGATTGCTGCGTTCAAGGAGCTCGCATGTTCAGGGTGTTCAAAATTAAGCGTTTTCTTTTTCTTTAAAAAGTCACCACTGTAATTTACGTAAAAGCCACTTTTGTAGATGAGTTATGTATCCAGGGGGGCACAAAGCGAGACAATAATTATCGCTGTGAGCCGTGCCGTTAAGATTGAATAATGAGCTTATAGTGATGGCAGCAAGCAGCATGTATGTATTAAAAAGTTTGAGCCAGTCGCATTTCTACATAGGTTCACTTGGAAGAATTCTACCATGTCTGCTGAGATATCCTGCTGGAAAGTTTAGTTCCGGCTTGCATCATTACGCATGCAAAACAGTGAGCACTGGTACAAAGCTACTCCCTGGTGTGCCGCGTTTAATCTGACAATGGGTCGAAGACATAGGCAAACATAATAATGGTTACCCCTTTTACTACTGGCTTGGGATAGCAAGCAGTGACTGCTCGTCACACCAGGGAGTAACATTTTGCTGATCCTCACTGCCTTGTATGCGTAATCATGCAAACCGCAATTAAATTTTGCAGCGAGATATCTTGGAGCACTGACATGCTTGAAGAATTTTTCCAAGTAGAGACACGACTGCCTCCAACTTTTCAGTGCAAACATACCCGCTTACTGCAGTCACTCAAAATTTCATTATTTATTCTTAGTTAATTGGTCAGCTGACAGCATTAATGTCTGACTTTGTGGCCCCCTGGACACAGAACTTGTTTTTTTTTAAATCTACTGAGTGAGCTGCTCTCCAGACTTGTATGTCATGTTTTAATTTGTTTTATGTGCAATTAGTCATTTTTAAAATTGAACTTTCAGTGTTATGACGCAGTAGCATATTAATGATTTTATTTTCACTTTAATATTCACTGAACATTTTATTGCAATACGTTTTTGTAACCTTACTTATTTCATTGTCTTCTGGAAGTTCATATAAGTGCAATTAAGTGGTTTCCTACTGTCATACTTAATCATACTTAGCTTTGCTAATATGTAACCATGTGTGATATTTTACAGTGATACTTAATCACGTCTAACTTTGTTAATGATAACTGACCGAAGGCATTCTGAAATATTGAAACTTAACTGTCGATTGGGGGATGAATGGTGACATTTTAAACTACATAGTCTTTTGAACTCCATTGCAACTACACATTTTTCAACTACGTAGCAACTAAGGCAAGCAGATAAAAGTCAGCTTGCTTTAGTCACATGAAGTGTGATGAAAATAATAATTCTTGGGTTTAACGTCTGAAATCTACGATATGATTATCAGGGAGGCCATAGTGGAGGGCTTCAGAAATTTTGACCACATTGGGTTCTTAAAATGCACCCACATCTAAGCCGACGGGTCTCAAGCATTTCTTCCTTAATTGAAAATGCGGCTACCACTGTCGACTTTCGATGCCATGACCTACGGTTCAGCAGTCAAGGGTTGCATGAAGTGTACGACTTGTTGTGGTCTATAGTCTTTTGCTTCCAATGATGCATGCTAAGTACGGCAGTTTGGTGCCAACCAGGCATTTCTGCTTGTGCACTGATGTTTTGTTTGTCACATTCCTAATTTATTGCAATATACAATGATTTTAATCTGTATTTATTCTGAGTTTGTTGTGAAGTTATGATTGTTCGTTCTTTTACTCTGTAAGGCTGCATACATTTGTAATTAGCCCATAAAGCCCAAGAAGTCACTTTGATACACTTTCTATATGGTGCATCAGATGGCTGATTTGGGTGTGCAAAGCTTATCTAAGTAGCTATAATGTTTATAATGCCTTGGAAAGCGCCTTTCGGTCATAAAATACTGTCATGAGTTTCTTACTTAAAATGTTTGTATTTGCGTTTTGCAGAAGTGAATGTACTCTCCGTTACCTAAAAAGATGCTGAAAAAGTTGACTCTTAAAATGCTACTGATGTGTTCAAGCTTCACGAGGTTAAGGCTGATCTGTTAATCTTAGTTCTCTTCAGCCATCAACGGATGTACATTGCCTGTTCGAATATTGTCGGTAAAATGCACCGAACTACAGTGTAAATGATAATAAATGAATAACTTTGCAAAGTTTCGTATGCATATGCATGTACCTCCCAATTACAGCAGCCTGCATTATGCGGCATCATAAAGGCAATCCACTGGCATAACGTCTGGTCTGCATAAAGGTAGGCTACTCATAGGACACATACAAGACGGACACTTGAGGAGACATAAAGGCGGCGGCCAAATTGCGACAGTTGGGATACATACAGGACGGTTACATATCGGATACATACAGGACGGTCACAGATGGGACGCATACAGGACGTACGCTTTGAGGAGACAGAAAGTAAGCGGCCAAATCGCGACATTTGGGATACATACAGTTTGTGTCCTCATGCTGCCTCGGGGAAACTTACAGTACACTTACAGGACATCACCATTTTCATAAGGGATGTCAGGCGGCGTTGTCCGGCGTTGTCCGCGCGCCGGCAGGTGTTATCTCTCCGCTCTCACTCCCTCTCCCATAGCAACAGCTGCGGGCGCGCGCGCTTCTCCTCGCCCCTAGTAACCGGAGCAGGTGGTGCGGGCGGAATAGCGGAGAGTGAGTGGAGAGGAGGAGCGCTCTCTGGTGTGTGAGGGTGCTCGCATCGCGGGAGCTCGGCGGAGCTCCCGCGATAAAAAAAGAAAAAAAAACAGGCGCTGCGCCGTGCTCCCGACCGGGCTGCAGAAATTAGGCGCCTTTTCCTTCTTCGAACCACAACCACCATATATAAATGGAGTGAAGCGCGCGCGAAATGCATTCGCATTTCCTCACGATTCCCTTCGGGGAGGTGAGGCATTTTTTTCTCTCTCTCTCTATTCGTTGGACCTGCGCTCCGGCTGCTTGCAGCCCCGATGGCTGTACTTGACCACCGCTAACCAGCCTTCGTTAGATTAGATGGCTTATATGAATTTATTGGGACGCGATTCGGGCTGTGCAACGCGCTTGCAACATCTGAACGCATGATCGGCATCCTTCGCGGCTTCAAGTGGCAGACGAATCTCTAATACCTGGATGGTACTCTGATCTTTTCAGACGGCTTTGCGACACATCTACAAAAGGTCGAAGCTGTCGTCACTAGTATCAGCTCTAATGGCATTGAGGTAAACTTAAAGAAGTGTTGCTTTGGCGTACGAAAGCTGCTTATTCTGGGCTGTCTTCTTCCGAGATCGCGTCCTTCCGGATCCCAGGACACTTCGTGTTGCTGCTACGTTTCCTAAACTCACAATGAAATACCTTCGCAGCTCTCCATGCCTTTGATTTTATTTTACACGTTTCATTCGCCGCTTCCCCGCAATTACAGCGCATATCACTGACCTCCGCTGCGGCTGAGACCTTTGAGCGAATCACATGTGGCGATGCATCCAGAAAACTCCGATGAATTCTTACTTCGCCTCCAATCTTGCGACATTTTGATTTGCTCGCCCCATATGAGAGAGAGACAGAAGTTTATTATGACAGAAAAGCTGAGAGCACCCAAAATGAAATTCACAAGGACACTAGCGGCGTTGTGTTCGGCGCTGTGCTTGCCCAGCGTAAACGCGGATTTGACGAGTTGTTGCTTACAGGGTTGCCGTTGGTGGCTACTTTGCGCCAAATTGGCTACTTTTGGACCCCGTTGGTGACGAAAATTTCCAGTTGGCGCCATGGCTCTTTTTTAAACTTGTGGTTTTCCTTATTCAAAATAGTTTTATTTATTCATCAATAGTAAGGACTCTGTTGATAATGGCGCTTCTGTTCTGTTTGGCGAGAAATTCGGCGATAGGATCAAATGTCATGGCTACTTTGGCTACTTTTGGCGCGAGTTCTGGCGCCTTTTCATGTCCACCCAACGGCAACCCTAGTTGCTTATGCCAGCCATGCACCTACCAAAGCACGCACAAGCATACATAAAGTACGGTAGAACCCCGTAACCCCCCCCCCCCCCCTGCATCCGCCGATCAATACACATTCTAGCGGCGGTCTTCTTGTTCATCTACGACGCGTTCCCGCTGTAGCCGTCACCAACACGACCGCGCAGTGGCGCAAAAACCCCTGCGTTGCTTCCCCTATGGTCTTGTTGCGTGAAGCAACGTCGCCTACCTTCCCTAGAGAAACAAGTCATCAAACACACCATTTCATTCTTTGTGACAATTGATTGACCATCACAACTACCTCTATGATGGACGCAAATCGCTCTTATTCCGCGCCATCTACGTTAAGACATATGCGCCACCTTCAACGCTGACTCACAGTGTGCACATGCCGAAGGGTTGAAGATTTGCACTTTCCTCCAGCTCTGCTACTATCAACGCAGAATGTACCGCTTCTTACACCGCTACATTTGTTGCGTCGCGCAGCGCCACACGAATCCCCCCCTTGCCATTTCCCTGCTCCGTAACAACCGCTGACTTGCCCTCTCCGTCCCTTGGACTTCACCGGTGTTGATTTGTAGGGACTTCTTTCCATCACTCCTGCTGCCAACCGACAGATAATTGTTGCCATCGATTACACGCTAAGCAGAGACTTCACTATTGCCATCTGCATCGGCTAGCAATGTTGCCTCTCATTTCACACCACGTCATTCTACAGCACGGCGCACTACATGAGCCGGGCATCGTCCGAAGGACGTGTATTTCGGTCATCGTCAGGAAACTCTAGAGGAATGCAAGGTCTTTCACCACACGACCACATCTTACAATTATAAAACGAATGGTTTAACAGAAATATTTAATCAAACATCAGGCGATGCGCTGACAATGTACGTCACTTCCGGTTACTAAGACTGGAACCGTGTCATTCTCTTCGTGACGTACGCCCAAAACACTGCTACGCAGACCACGAATGGACTCTCTCCTGTCTTCTACCTATAAGGACTCGAGCCCTCCTGCACGTTATGCGCAATACCTCCTTGCCACGCTTATGTGAGTGAGTCGACGGCAGTTCCCAAGCTGCTAAGCGCTGAAGAGGGTCGCCAGAGAGCCAGATCTCACGCCACTGCTGGCAAGCAGCGCCAAATACACCATCGAGATGTCTCGAAGCCTTTTAGCGTCGTATTCCCGGGACTGACTTGTGTGGATCAACGGCCAAGGTTATCATCAACTTGTGTGGCTCTGGATTCCTTGAGCTAGCCCCGGTCGGTCAACGAAACTTCTTTCGAAGTGCCGCGGCCCATGCCGTATGGTCTAACAAGCCGCGTACTTGATGTCCGGCGTCAAGCCACTTGAGCTTTCTTCTAATCTAGTAATCAACAATGTCGAGGCATGAGATTGCGCAATGGACCTGCTAAAGCCTTACTATCTCAGTGCCGTGGTATTCTGCCTGTAATTCGCCAGGATGGCTTTGTTTCGGAAGGGAAGGTAAACAGAGAGTTTTAGAACACCGCACGCAAAGCTTGCTGGCATTGCGGGCGTAGCGTTAGCGTTCGTCACTTAACGGGAGCCCGCAAGAGGCTAGCGTACGACGCATGCGCAACGCAAACGCAAAGCTTCGCGTACGCTGTTCTAAAACTCTCTAAAAGCGGCACTGCTTGCAGAAGCAGAGAACGCTGCTGATGTAGAAAGAAAAGAAGACGATTCGGCAACGCAAGCTTTGCGCTGGTTCTGCCATTGCTGGTCAGTCTCCAATAGTATAGTGCTTATTTAAAACGCTTCATTACACTATCAATAGCTTCTATCATGCTTTCCTTGGATTCAATATGTGTTGCCTTATTGAGGCTGTAGTTAACTGAAATAGGCCCTTGGTTCCCCTTCCTTTGTTGTTTAGATAATGGGTTGCGTAATAAGAAATACTAAAACATGATTACTTGCTCCATATCTAGAAGCGAAACCGGCACTGCAGCAAGATTCTGGGTGCAACGCTTTAGCGAAACAACAAGCAACTAAATCTTCAGCAATGACACACTAGTAATAATAATTGCTGGATCTTTACGTGCCAAAACTACGATATGTTTATGAGGCGCGCCGTAGAGGAGGTCTGGACTGGAAAAACGATGTGCTACAGCACGCGCTTAGCGCTTAGCGGGCGTCTCCCATTCCCTGTCGCGGCAGAAGAGTGTGCCGGAAATTTCGACCACCTGGGGTTCTTTAACGTGAATTTACATCTACGTACAGCATCAAAATCCAAGTACTAGTGCATTTTCGCCTCGTTCGAAAATGCTATAGCCGCGGCCACGGTCAAACCGGTGCCCTTCGGGTCGGCAGCCGAGCAAGATACAATGGTCGAAGACGCGAGTCGAAGACGCGACTGTGTTGTAGAAAACTTCATTTTGTAACGTGTTTTTCTTCCCACAGAAACATGGATGCGGCCTCAAATGAAAGCTTTGTCTCCGTACTACTCATATCTCCGAGCAATTTGCAGGATTCCGTCTAGTTTTTTCAGACGGCCCGTATTTGTCCCGAAAAACGAGGCGTGATTTCGGCCGCTTCCATAGGACCCCATTGTTTAAACTTTAGTCGTCGTGGGAACAGTATGTGAAGCCCCGATGTTAACGATGCTGCATTTGTTAAGTGCGGTACAGCTCCTAGAAGGTGCCCCTTTAAGAAGTTTTGGAAATTGCGCCTCTACAATTTTTTTTATCGTCGAAAAATGACCCTGTCCCATTGAAAACGTGACAGCTTCCAGCAGTGGCCGCTAGGAGCGCTGATCATCCAATGTCCCCGAAAGCTGGACCTGTTCACGCGGCAACCACAAAAACGAGGGCCAGATATCAGCTACACAAGTAAAAGCAGGTTTCTGGCAGCATGCACATCAGTAGGTATTCCATTTCACTCTGTCGTAATTGCTCATTCCTCTGCTACATCTGGTTGGCTTGTTACCTGCCAGCCAAACATAGTTTCAAGTGACTGTGACACTATTGTGATTTAGCACAACAAAAAGGAACATTTAGGAGCAGGGCAAGCGAGGGCAGTGCTGCTCTTGCTTGTCCCCCTCCTAAATGTTCATTTTTTTGTTGTGCTACGTCACCACAGTATTATGGTGTGTTTTAGCATAATAATAATATCTGGAGCTTTACGTGCAAAAACCACAATATACTTATTAGGCACAACATAGTGGAGGGCTCCAGAAGTTTTAACCATCTGGCGTTCTTTAACGTGCACTTCGCACTTTGCCTTCATCGAATCACGGCTGTCATGGCGGGGATGTGATCCCGCGACTTCTGGCTCAGTAGTCAAGCACCATAAATACTAAACCACCAAGGTGGGTCACTATTGGTGATGTAGGAGCTACTTGGACAAAAGAAAAGTTGAAGTTGCACTATGCTAACTATGCTGCCGCAGCAGTGGTATAGAAGCTGATTTCACTGCATGCAAAAACACTCTAGCTAATTGAGCCTTTGGTGCTTATGGAGGTGTTTCTTGATACTTGCCCAATGCATACGTAATACACAGACTGTGGAGAAGAAAGGTATCTTTTTTTATGTATAATTTAAACAGCATTGCCACTTTCAAGACGATGCCAGTTATGCAAAGACTCAATAGAAATTGTGTGCATTGTGTTTTGAACAAGGGGAATCAATACAACCCTTTCAGGTGCGACTATGGACTGCCTGCAATACCGAGGCACTCAATCTTACATTCCAACAAAGGAAATGAAGTATAATGTGTTATTTCTTGCAAGTTTCAATATTAAGTGCAATTAAATATTAAAAGAAATTAAATGTTTCATCATTATGTAGTTATGTGACATCTTTTCATAAAAAAGCAAATTGTAGGCTTCAAATGCATGCGCAGTTTGTTTCTGGGTGTATTCATTTCGAGCAAAAAAAAGAATCTTTGACACAGCATAGTCCTGGAATGCGACCCGTCAAACGTCGTAATTCTTTCACCATTGTGACTGGCTTGTCATAAGCAGCACATTGAGGTTAAGTCAAGACACTGACTATGCAGAAGGTTCACTCGGGGGGGGGGGGGGGGGGGGTCAACAGGTAAATGCAGCAAGAACGGTACTAATAGGGACATGCAGTCTGAAGTTATGGCCTTTAGAAAATTTAATATAAAAAATGTATGTTCTGAACTCGAATTCCATGGTGTCATGTATCCTCACTGGATACATCGTAATAACTTTTTTAGCGCAGACGTTACTCTGCGCTAAAAAGAGAGGGAAAAAGAGAGGGAACGACACCAGCGCTGGTGTCGTTCCCTCTCTTTGTCAGTGTGTTAGTCTGCGCTAAAAAAGTTATTACGATGAGTGTGTACCAACTAGCTCCCCTTGCAGTATTACTCACTGGATACGTCCTCCACCCTACCGTATTTTGTGGCTGTGTCATGATGTGCGTAGTACGTTCATATGGAGCGCGGTGTGAGTGGTGTTGTGCTGTGCGTCGCATCAATGCAGAAGACAACGAGACAAGCATAAAGACAAAAGTGACATGCAAACGAAACCAGCGAATAAAAAACTGACGTACCTAGAAGCAGAAGAAAAAGAAGACTGAAAGCTTCGAGTCCGGTCATTCTTAAATTCTTTGTTATTCCAGTGGCGATCGATTTCCTCACATCACTTCTCAAAATTAAATATTTCCCTTTATATTAACCGCCGGCTTCATGGCCAATCCCCCGAAGTGGGTAAGAGCCAAGTCGATAGGAACAAGCAAGCAAGCAAGAAAGGATCGAAAGCAAGCAGTTGCAAGCCACAGGAACTCGCCGGGTCCTGGTCTCGAAGCCCATGCCGCTGACCGCCGACTGCGCGGGCCTGGCTTCCTTCCACTGGTTGCTCCCGTACCCGGTGCTGGTCCATTGTTCTTGGACCCAGGCACATTCCAGACCTGGGCCTACTGTTGGCTGTCCGGGACTTGTTCATGCCACGCCTGTCTTGAAACCCGCTCCCGTCAGTCCATGCCCGACTGTTATCTACCGCCAGCGTGAGGCGTAACCCAGTATCTCATCGACCCATCGACAGACATCGACCGCCACACGGTGAACAGTTAAAAATATTACGTAGCATAGAGGGCAACTACCTAACTCGGTTGAACTTCAGTGATTTGAGAACGCGTGTTGCATTTGTTGTTATTGCAAGTTTTCACTGAGCACATGTCATGCTATAACTTCCACATCACTTTTTGTTGTGTAACAATATTGTCACTCCAGCTGCAGATGGCATCGTTTCTCTCTGCAACGAATACATTAAGTTGCCGTGATCTCACGAAACATTTCTCAAGCTGCTGCAAACTTTTTTGTATGATGGTATCTGTTAGAGTTAAGTTGATGTAAAAAGCACCGCAAACAAAACAGAACATCTCTGAAGCAAACTTTTGCAGCAGTAAAGGGATCATCTGCATGCAATTTTTGTTTTTAACCAACTATGGATGAGTGCTTGGCGATGTCACTTCCATCAGAAATGCTTCTGGAGAGCATCACTATGCACTTATGTGGCCAGAAGTGATAAGAATGTTTTGCATGATACTAATTATTCAATAATTTGGCATAGTAATTATTTTCATATTGATGCACCTATAGCCAGTCATATGACCGATATTTATAGCTGTGTGCGACCGTAACACCGTAACCCTCCGTAACACTGAAATCATATGCGCTCGCATCAACATGCCCTGTAAAATAAGCCGACGCACTCTTCCTTCACAACTGACCGAATGGTTCAGCGTTTTGAGTGCACTCGTGTGACTGAGAAATTGAGCAGTGAGCAACTGAATCAAAGTGCTTCCTTCATTAAACTTTAGTTAAAAGTGAACCCTTGTGTTATGTTCTCTTTTTGTTTCCGTCGTGTGTGTGTGCTCTCCGATAACGAATACATACCAATTCGCCCAGTTTTAAATGCGAATGCATTTCTTAGCCGGGCTATGTCAGGCGGCGTTGTCCGGCGTTGTCCGCGGAGGAGGAGGATAGGTTGAGGACGTGTCCGCGCGCCGGCAGGTGTTATCTCTCCGCTCTCACTCCCTCTCCCATAGAGTGTAGGAGAGAGTGTAGGAGAGGGTAGGTGCAGTGCTTCGCCGTTCTCTCGCCGTTCGCTCTCTCTCCTCCCTGCTCCCCACTCTACCGTCCGCTCGCGCCTCACTGTCGACCGTTCGCTGGCTGGGCGCATCTCAAGGCGATGGCAGAAGTGGAGAGGAGGAGCGCGCTCTGGTGCGTGAGGGCGCTCGCATCGCGGGAGGTCGGCGGAGCTCCCGCGATAAAAAAAACAGGCGCTGCGCCGTGCTCCCGACCGGGCTGAAGAAATTAGGCGCCTTTTCCTTCTTCGAACCACAACCACCATATATAAATGGAGTGAAGCGCGCGCGAAATGCATTCGCATTTCCTCACGATTCCCTTCGGGGAGGTGGGGGGCATTTTTCTGCTTTGAGGGGAGGAATACATATGACTTCGAAGAAAACAAATAGATTTGGGACGGGTCAGCTTAAATTGAAATTAGTTTGAGTGTGTCAACCTAATTTTGGGGGGAGGTGAGAAACATATGGGCCACCTTGCGGAAGAAGGCAGCATCACAAGCCGGCCAGCGTTCATGGGCAAGTCTCAGTGAATGCTTTCTGCTACTCACCGAACATCGCAGCCCCACGTCAAAGCAGAAATCTTTCTCGCGGAAGTGCTGGCTGGCTGCATGTGAGTGTTGTGGCCAATAGCTGTTTACAAGTTCCAAGTTTCACAATCATAGATTCATGCACTTTGTTACCCTGCGGACAGATGTCAAAGGTGACAGCAGCCTGCATAGAGTAGATCCTGCATTGAGCACTGGCCTACCATATAAGGCACCTCTAAAGACAGCGACTACATAATGTAGTGCTTTCTTTCAAGTTTTGTCGAGCGCACAGCCAGAGCGGGAAAATTTCCCCACTAACTCAGAATTGTAGCGCAGTTGGCAATCTAAATTTTCCTTTTCAGCTCACTCGGGCGCTCCTGAAGCAGACTAAGGCAGCCACTGTGACCACGTGATCCTGCGTAGTGTTACATTGCGTCTAAGATGGCATCGGCACTTCCAGTGGTATGCCTTATGCCCAATACCCAGTTAAGAAGGTGAGCATAAGAGCACCAGTATATGGGCAGACAGGCAGATATATAAGAAGAAATGGTCAAAGTGGCTCTGGTTCACTAATAAATGCTTCACATTTAAACTTTTACAGTCAGACTCAGTTGTACTCCACATGTGATTTGCAAAAGACCTAACACGTACTGTGTGAATGGCAGTGCTGCAGCTATAGGTGACAGATTCTGAATGCAGCACAGCAGCGAGCTTCAGCTGTGGGCATTCTTAAAGCAGGAAGGGGAAGAAGGAGGCTTGTGATATAAAATTCGTAAACAGGGGGTGTGCGCTGGAGCCGACGTTTCGACAAGTGTGCCGACGCAACCGTGGCAAACGGTTGCAGCCTTGAGAACAACAAATCCACTTGTTGAACCATTGGCTCCAGCACACACCCCCTGCTTACGAATTTCTGTATGCATCTGTGTGTATGTGACCATTGTGTGCACCATATTCATCACCCGATACCTGGAGTAGCAAGTAATGAAATAAATCAGACCAACATAACTCCGCGTTATCATGTCAATCTCTGTCTACCTATATTTTAAATGCCCCAAGTTAAATTCAGGCTGAAAGCATTGACAGCTCTGTACAAATGCACAATTGTTACGTTATTCGCCTCGAGATCTTGGAGTGGCGCCCTCTCGCGTGTGACGTCAGGGAGAGGACTCGGCTGCAGCTCTTCGCGCGCGCGTTCGCTACGTGAAGGCTGCTCGACGCTGCCAGCCTGTCTATCGCGCTCGAGTTATTGAAACATTGGTGGGCGAGTTGATAAAGCCATTTGTACTGAATGTTCAAGCAAAATGCACAGCGAAATCGAGCGGAGTTCCCGTCAGGATCACGTTCTGTGTCGATTGATCCTGTTGTCGTCTGCTAGCCATCCATGTGTACATCTGCTTCTATGGTGAATTTTTTTTCGCGACTGTTCTATGGCCGTGGCGCACTCAAAAGGACTTTCCTGCCCGTTTTCGATAACTGACTTCAGCGTTCGGGCTTCAGCTTCCATGTCTGCGTTAAAGCGCAATAAATGTACACCGCGTGCTGTTCGTGTTCGGTTGCCAAGCCTGCTCCTTCGATTCAATTCATATGTTCGGAGCATGACAAACGACGTGTGATGTCATTCAAATAAATTAAGTGGCGTTACCGGCAACAACGTTTGATTAAATACACATTTTTAGCAGCTGCTGTGTAAGCGCGTCGTAATTAAGTACATTAAATTGAAACACGAAATAAACAGGGTGAGTCTAAAGGGGATGCACGACGGGGATATGAAATATCAGTACGTTGTCCGGAGTGATTTTCTTTTGTTTTCGTTCTATTTTTTGCAACATATTTTAATCCTTACGTTAATAAATCGACGTTTGTTCACTCGTTCACGGTGGTCTGAAAATATGCTGAACAGAATTAGTGCAATCATACTAACGTTGATAAATATAAAGCTTTCGCATCGAAATATGTATTTGCAATAAAATCAGTCTCAACGGTCGACTCCTTATGCGGCTTGGCGCGATACTAAAGAGACTCGAGTTCCTTATGCATTTGCCTAAGTTGACTCGAAGGCGAAAGCTATCCTTTTCTTGAGTCGATGTATTGTCCCTTCGACACCCACCTCCGAATGCTTTCTGGACGTAACGTGGTTTTGCACTGAAGCTTTCTACACATCACCTGGTTTTGCATCACCTACGAGATCGGCCCACCAATCACGGAGGCAATGCGAAGCGACGATGTCATGTCATGACGTAATCGTGTGACATGACGTTATGACGTCACAAATTTTGTCGGTCTGGGATGTCATGATGACGTGATCATGTGATGAATTTTCGCATATCCCTCGTGTTGTTGCTGGCGACGCGGGACGCCGACGGTCAATTTTCGCAATTTATGTGGAATCTAAGGCTCCCACCTTAAATTATTCAATCTTGTTACAGCACGGTAAAGAATCACAATAATCAGCCACAGGGGCCAAAAGAATGGTGGGAAAGAGCTCTCTTTCTCCTCTTCCTGGACACATTCGCCGATTTTTCCTAATGTTTACGAAGCTGTACTATCGGTGTCAAGTGAAACGCGAACACTGCAGCGGATCGCGTTGCCCAAGCATTAGAAATATAGTGCGCGCCATCCTGTCATTACCATTGGCAGGCTCGCACAGTCGAGTAGGCAGCACTGCGAGATCGAAAACATGAATGCGGCTCATGAACGTATCTATCTCTAATCATAAGAGTCGAACTGTACCACGCGCACCACTGCTGGCGTTTCATTCCGAGCGATCTTATTTGCATCCAGCTCGCCCAATCTATGCTAGTGGTCCGTAATAACCCGCTGGTCGATGAACTTATCGATTTCGTTTTGTCGGCTGTCGTGTCTGCTCAAGTCCACAGTGGAGCTCACAGTTGGCCACTGTACAAAAAGTTACCGCTAGTTTTCAATAATTCTGCTTGAATGCACAGCTCCACCTATAAAGAAACAGCACAAAAAATTTTATGCGAAAATATTTATTAGAAAGACGGTTATCATTGTTCGCGTAACTGTAGGAAGCAAAAAATCACATTTTAAGAAAAATGGCTTTAAAGATTTGAACCGAATGTCTATGAAACAAAGAAACATTCAATAGACCTGAAATTCACCAGGCTTATAGCTTGGGGCCTCTTTTGAAGCGGCATAATCTTCTTTTGAGCTAGATGAAGCACACATTTTTTTCCTAGCTCGTTTCGTGTCTCCAGCTGACTCTCATCCCCGTGTTCCATAGTGGGTCCACACTTGGAATATTGATTCCCTAACTTTCATAAACGGTTCTGTTTCGTTCTATACTTCGCCATGTTTCATGAAGTACTATAACTTTCTCCTTGAAAACCCAGAACTAAGTCCAAGACCTCGAAATGGCACACAAAAAGAACACAGACTGCCGAGTGAGAGCACGCGCACCTTAAACAAGAGTGCCGCAGCCGAGTAGAGTAAATTTTAAAATAAATTGAAAACATCATGTTCTACAAGCTTTAGAATGTTCTTAAACACCTTAGCATTACGTAATATGTACGCGAAAAACATTTATGACGAGATGGTAGATGTCGAATCGGAATCCTTCAGTTTCGGATGTGTCCAGCAGGTGTTGAAAAATTGGTCATAACTTTCAAATGGCTTAATATAACTGCATTATTTTTTTTCTAAATCTTCTTGAATACTCAGGGAACTTGAAAATAAAAAAATCCCAACAACTCAATTTTTTTCAAAAAATGCGTTTTTGAAGGTGGTGACCTACCTTAACAGCGCAACACTAGACGCACGGACACAAGGAAGGACCAAATGAACAACACGGCGCTGACTCTCAACTGATTTTTATTGAAAATTGAATTGTTAAACATATACAGGGTGTTTTTTTTTAAGCAATACAGATTTTTCCTTAAAGAACTATAATAGTTAGGCACTTGTCGCCTTCACAGCCAATTTCCAGAAGATTCTGCCACTAATTAGATCACTCAGAAATGGTTAATTAACAAAAATAATTTCATTAACTTTTTATTTATCAATTTTAGGGCGGTGGTCTATATGGCGAAGTTGTTCTATGTCACAATATATGGCGAGCCTAATTTTTAAAAATCGAAAATATCGCATGTAGTTTGAAAGATCCATCGTCGAATTTCCACACCGCGGTGCCGGAGATACCGAAACTGGCGCACCGGGTGCGGCGGAAGGGCGGTCCACGTGCTGCGTCAAGCAGGAATTCGACGATGCATCTTGGCAGGAATTCGTCAAGCAGGAATTTGACGATGGATCGCGTGTAGTTTGAGAGATCCATCGTCGAATTCCTGCTTGACGCAGCACGTGGACCGCCCTTCCGGCGCACCCGATGCGTCAGTTTCGGTATCTCCGGCACCGCGGTGTTTAAATTCGACGATGGATCTCTCAAACTACACGCGATATTTTCGATTTTTAAAAATTAGGCTCGCCATATATTGTGACATTGAACAACTTTGTTATATACACAACCACCCTCTAAATGATAATTAAAAAGTTAATTCAATTATTTTTGTTAATTAGACATTTTTGACTGCTCTAATTAGTGGCAAAATCTTTTCGCCTTGGCCAAGAAATTGGCTGCGAAGGCGAAAAATGCCTAACTATTATACTTTTTTAAGGAAAAATCTGTATTTCTTAAAAAAAAACACCCTGTATATAGAAAGTGCAAAAACCCGGGACATGCGCAAGACACAAGGAAACATTCCGGCAGCTTCGTCATAAATACAGATATTCAAGATCGGCACAAATAATCAAATTCCTTCTCATGCAGAAAAACGGATGCTTCAGTGATACAGCTCGTCTCTAATCGATATGTTATAGGCCTCAGCAATATCTCTTGTCAATAGGTTCGCGTGTTTAAAAATGACGGTGGTTTTGTTAAAGATAGGACGACACCCACAGCCAGACAACACGTGTAAAATATTTTATTTTGATTTTAAAGTTTTCGTCCCTGAGCATCTGCAAGCGAGCCCCACTGCAATGGACATTATCCCGACGAGTCAAGTCAGTTCCTGAATTTGCGAGCTCTGCGTCCTGCGTGCAGCCTAAATCGCAGAAATCGCTCTCAGGGTCACTGGACGACAATTCAATCATCGTTGTTTACGTGGACCACGAGCAGATGACAGATTTGCCGTTAGTACGTCGCCAGTTGCTGTCTTCCCGTGACGTCACACTGCTGTGAAACGTCACTGAGAAGCGGCCCCCCTCGATACCGAAACCGAAATGGCTGTTTTATGGTAGCGGTATTAAAAATATATCCAATGCATTCCCAAGCACGACGACACTCTTTACGTTTCTCGACACCAGTAGATTTATTTTAAACAACAATCCGAAAATTTTTAAAATTCGTGTCAGTACTCCTTTAAAGATAGGACGACACCCACATGACCTGCAATGATCCGGCAGATGAAGTCGCGCAGCCTCTTGAAGTGAGAGCTCATGCTCTCTCAGCCAAACATTGACACACCGTTTCGTTTGCCCTACGTACTCCCCACCACATGATAATGGAATGACATACACAACTTCTTTAACAGAGGCGATGTACTTGTTCCTATGATTAACAGTGCACTTGCCTTTTCCCTGCTTGTCCTTCAGGGCATTGTTAATCATCGGGCAGATGCGGCCTATCTTATGTTTCGCCGAAAAACGAACGTCGACGCCGTACCTAGAACCTACGTTCTTGAGCCCGTGCGCTAGTCTATGTACGTAAGGAAACACTGCACTTTTTCTTTTTTCCTCAGATTTAGTATTATCACCTTGACTTTTTACGTGTTTGACGTTACGAACGATACGTTCACATACAGATGAAACTACAGAATCAGGGTAACCCGTGTCCATTAGGCGATTTACCTGATCACGAAAAGCGGATTCGGCCATGTGTACACACGATTTCTTCAGACACGCATTTGGGATGGTCTTCGCAGTGGCTCTCTTGACGACCTTAGAATGACCGGATTTGAAGTTTAGGATATGCTTAACAGACCTGGGGTCATATTTCCAGCTGACATGATTTTCCCCAAAGGTTAGTCCTAGGTCTAGAAACTGTAGTTCGTTAGTTTTAGGAACTTCGTAAGTAAAGGCGAGGCCCATACCATGCTGCCTGAATAACGTGAGAATTTTATCAAGACCCTCGCGGTGAATGCCAGTATTGAAAAATATAACAAAATCATCAACATAGCGGGAAACGCCACTGCACAGATTAGCAAGATGACCTTCTAGTTGCCTGTCTATATAACGTAAAACAATGTCACTGATGATAGGAGCCACGCACGACCCATTGCACACCATTGATCTTTGGACATAAAGATCCCCTCGCCATGAAACAAAAGTGTTTTCCAAGTAAAAAGAAAGAAGTTCAAGAAAAGCTTCTAAAGAAACACCACAACCATCAATCAAGGCTTCTTTCATCATTGTCATACACTATGCAGTCTCTTATGCATTTCATAACCTGCGCATGTGGAAGGAAATAATACAAGTTCTCCACATCTACGCTGAAAGCTCCACGAATGCTAAGCGAGTTGCTATTGCCACGCGCGTTTCTTATTTTCGCGCTTGCTGTATTCGGTTTTCGCCCACGAAGACTGTCAGTAAGGCTCGGCGTAGACCACGCCTTAGTGTTCGAGAAGCTTCGCGATTATTGTAGATCGTTTTGTTAAGATTGCGCGCGAGACGCGACCACTCGAGATTATTCCAGAGCTTGCGCGATGACCAGTGATAAGGCTAGAATGTTCGACGCGTGATGCATAAAAGCCGGCGCGCTCCAACGATGTTCAGTTTGATCGACGGCCGACGCTCTGTTCGCCGCTATCAGTGCCAGCGTTTATTGCTGTAATCTCACCTTCCGTTTACCGGCCACAAGTTCGGCCTAAATAAAGTGTTTCCTCTTGGACTACTGCCTACTGCCTTCGTCAACGTCACGACCACGTGACATCTGGGGGAGGTGCTGGTTCCTTGATGTTGCGGACTCCCACGAAAAGCCGGGACCCAAGCCCACAGCGTGAAGAAGACATCGAAGATCCCGTGCAACAGCGAGCTAGCCGTAGGCTACAAGGCTTGCCACCTGCATACGGCCTCCTACCTGAGAAAACAAAAAGTACGCCGACGAACACAACAGCGACAATGGCCACCGCTGTGTCACCCGCGACAGTCGTGATGCAGCAACCCAGGGAGCCACCGACTTTTCACGGATCAACGAGCGAAGACCCCGAAAGCTGGCTGGAGACGTACGAACGAATGGCGACGTTCAACAACTGGGACTCCGACGAAAAGCTGCGCCGCGCCTACTTCTACCTAGAAGACGCAGCGAGGACGTGGTTCGAGAACCGAGAACGAGCATTACAAACTTGGGATCTCTTCCGAACGACGTTCCTAAGTACGTTCACCAGCGTCGTCCGCAAGGAACGGGCCGCTTCTTTGCTGGAGACCCGGGTGCAGCTACCAAACGAAAACGTCACCATCTTCACGGAAGAGATGACTCGACTTTTCCGCCTAGCCGACGCTGAGATGTCTGAAGACAAAAAGGTCCGTCTCCTCATGCGGGGTGTTAAACAGGAACTGTTCGCAGGGCTTGTACGCAACCCGCCCACGACGGTTGCTGAATTCCTCACCGAGGCTACAACGATTGAAAGGACACTTGACATGCGGACGAGACAGTACAATCGCTCTCCACTGTCTGCAGCATACTCCGAAGTGCACTCCCTGGCAACCGACGACTTGCGTGAAACCATACGAGCGATTGTGCGGGAGGAGCTGCGCAAGTTGTTACCTTCGCCGCAACCTCAAGTGAATTCGATCGCCGACATTGTCCGCGAAGAAGTTCGTCAATCGCTTGGAATTGCCGAAGCACCGCAGCCTCAGCCGGCAACCATGAGCTATGCTGCTGCAGCCCGACGCGACGTCCCCCCTCCACGCCCACGTCAAGAGGCCGCACCACCGCATTTCCGCCGCCAGACACCGTCGTCGCCGACGACATACCGCCCACCTGCCGGCCAGCGCTACCCTCAGAGGAAGACCGACGTTTGGCGCGCCCCGGACCACCGCCCACTATGCTACCACTGCGGTGAAGCCGGGCACACGTACCGCCCCCAGTAAACCATGAACGTCCATTAGATATCCATAGAATGCTAGTCTCGGGATATTCAGTACATCTTCTGGACATCCGCATTTCTCCACACGACATTTCACAGATGCACTATAGATCATCTAAAATGCACCCGGATCACGTTGTCAGTATGTTGTATGGATATCAAGACTGGATGTTCTGTACATTTAAAAGACGTTCATTCCTGAGCATCCGCACGACGTCTAGTGGAATTGTGAGGTGCACTAATTATACTGCAGAAGAACTGACATTTGGGCAAGTTGGATTGCGTTAAACATGATGAGTGGTTTTCAGCGCAAATCGACGAAGACAGAGGAAAAGGAGGGACACGAACACCAGCGCTGTCTCACAACTGACTTTATTAGCAACGGAAACACATATTTTATAGTACAACCTATCACACGTGGGCCCACGCCGATGACGTCAGACGATAAATGAACAGATTGAAGGACTAACTGAGAACAAAATGTATCACGTCACAAAACTATTTAAGAAGGAAATTTCTCTGTCATGCAGGGTGATAGATGGCACGCTAACACAGGGCTTTTCATATCTACAAAAAGGGCCTTGCCATCTATCACCCTGCATGACAGAGAAATTTCCTTCTTAAATAGTTTTGTGACGTGATACATTTTGTTCTCAGTTAGTCCTTCAATATGTTCATTTATCGTCTGACGTCATCGGCGTGGGCCCACGTGTGATAGGTTGTACTATAAAATATGTGTTTCCGTTGCTAATAAAGTCAGTTGTGAGACAGCGCTGGTGTTCGTGTCCCTCCTTTTCCTCTGTCTTCGTCGATTTGCGCTGAAAACCACTCATCATGTTTAGCACTAATTATGGCTCTCAAAAATGAACGCTCGACAGACTGTAGGCCACAATACTTTTCGCTCACTTGAGTGCTCACTATATGTACTCTTGTAACCTGAAAGACATGAAAGTAACTGTTGCAAATCACTATTTTGTAAACTTTAGTATTTATAATTTTGGAAGTAGGTGTCTCGGCATAAAAGAGCAGTAGCATTGTACTGCCTTCTATGCAGAGCACGCTGCATACCTCACATTGTTCCTTTTAGGTAAATAGCACATAACACATCTGATAACACATTGAACGTGCAATACTCTTCTCAGGCTATTGCAATGTTACACACAATGAGTACAATGCATTGCCCTGAAAGATTACCGCACATACAATCATAATAGAGATTTAATACTGGCGAAATGATAAGAGAATGAAGTGAGTCGAAAGCAACAAGGCAGTATCACAAAAGTTTATATGAGCAAAGCAATGCTGTAAACCATAAGAGTACATAAGTGTAACAAAGCAGGCAAATGTCTGGAGAACGCAGATACACTCAAAAGAAATGAGGCGATATGATAAAAGTGAACTGTGCACCAGGTCAAGACTAAAACAAACTGTCTGCCAGCAGTCCCAACATAAGTCCATAAAAAACAAACTGTCTGCCAGCAGTCACAACTTAAGTCCATAAAAACAAACTGTCCGCCAGCAGTTCCAACATAAGTCCATAAAAACAAACTGTCCGCCAGCAGTTCCAAAATAAGTCCAGACAGGCTGCTCGGCCGAATTGATGTGCGCTTGTGGGTCATAGGAGGGGCTACTTGATGGGCTCAGTCTGATCGCTGCGTGCCTGGATTCAAGTAGAAAGGAAGGTGAAAAAAAAAGAAAGCCGATACAGCAAAGCATTCGAGAGTTCATGAAACTGCTTGGACTAGAAACTTGTCCCATTGCTCGTTCTATTTTATGCCTTAATTAAAGTGGCTCTCTTGCAAAACACATCAATGGAGCGCCAATTATATGACTGAGGGGGGTACCCAAAACTATCGTAAATTGAAAAAGTATTAAGATACACGCACACAGTCGGTCTTTCCCCCAAGAAATGTGACATAAAGGAGCACTGCTCGAAGAAAAGTAGATTAAATTATTTTAAAAACACTGCAGCTAAATAATTAACTGGAGGAGGTACAAGTTAATTATTATCCAATCTGACATGTCTTTTCTCCTCGATAAAATGAGTCAGGGCATTAACTGCAGTGATTGAGTCAAGTGCGAAACTGAAACCTCCTACGAAATGCCTCCCATCAAGGGTGTCAAGTATGCTGTCACCATCATTAAATGGTGACGCAGAACATTTCTCGCAAGCATGAGAACATTCATTATTGGGCACGACTAAGGCTTGTGTGTGATGTATTTGTTCCCAATCAGGTGCAAACAATGAAGTGCTGCTTTTATTACAAAGGCTAACATGAAAGGAAAGGTACATTATGCGCTAAAGACGGCTACAAATGCTGTATTACATATATCCAGACCTCCAAATACTAGCTTGCACACAACCACGATGAGATCCGTGTAGATTGTTTAGGTAACAGCCTTTGAATAAGCATGCTATCAAGGAGCATTCGGGAGCGAATTAAGGCCATGAAAACTGGATCACTGACTGCAATGAGAGAATTTCCCCATTCCATGTAAGCAAACTGTACTTTTCCCCTTTTGTAATCCTCAATATAGGAGCTAATCAGTAGTCGAGGCTCCCAAGAACACAGAAGCCAAATATAGCGCAGCACGTGGCCTGGACTGTACAATAAATTCTCAGTCACCTAAAAATTACTCCCTCTTCTCTCGACAAATGATGTGTTAGTCCACAAATTATAGCGTTTGTCCACTGTTCCACCATTGCCCGATTTGAGCATGGTGCCCTTTTTAGTAACTGCGAGCGCCGCAAAAGGTCGCCACGTGTGCGTGCGCGCGATCGCAGTGAAAAGTTGCGCGTTTGAAGAAAAAATAAAAAAGTGCTCATTTTCACAAGTCGCACGACGCATCTCCTTCCCTCGTGCCCCCCCCCCCCCCCCCTTCCCCGTTCCATCGCTACTTGGGAAAGTGTTCCACAGCCCCTTTAAGGGTATTTTTCATTTTGAGCACGTAAATATTGTCTACACGCTGAATTGGTGTACATACTTTTTTAAAATTTACAAGAAGAACTATAGTAGAAACCGGTGTAAGCGTAAAATTGCATTGCAATCGAGGTTACAACATCATTTCTATGAGAGTTTTGCCGAGTTCCAAACCGATTCATAATAAAATGGAGGTCACCATATACCTGAGGGACGTATAATCAAAATTCTACTGCAATCACTTTAGCTGACGCAGTACTTTTTATGCTTAATTTCATTAGTGAAAGTTCCCGTGATTAGGTTTAACACCAAAACATCTCTTAGTACGTCAAGGTGCCTTCCTGTATATCAAAGCATTACTCATGTTCGTGGCACTGTGTTGTGGTGAGACATTTTGTGCTTGCTAAAAGCGATCCCGAGTTTTATTTTGCATACAATGTAGCGTATCTTTAGTGATAAAAAACTGTTTATAGTCACAAGCAAACAGCTCAAGTTTCGTGATGTCATGGAAGCTGCTGTACGAATGTCAGACCATCACCATGAAACAGTCGCTTTTGAATTTTCATCCATTCCTAAAGCATTTACAGTGAGCGTGGATATCTCAATAATAAAAATCAATACGTCAGTACCACAGCTCTAGTATTATTTTTTATTTATCTAACTGAACTTTTCATGTGGTGATGGTTGCAGGTCTGAGCTGCTGTAAATACTCCATAAAGCTAAGTAGAATAACCTCTGTAACATGTTGACACTTGACAATGAAACGGGAAAAGTACTCTTTTTACCTTTTCTGATCCCCATCTTGCGGGCGCGTGTCGTAGCCAGTCCTTGATGGCACTCTCAACAACAAAGTTGTTGCACTTATGGAGTGATGTTACTGCATCTGTAATCAGAAAGCACGCGCAAAATGTCTAGTGCAAGAATCTTGTCCTCTTTGCATTGGAAAATGTAATTTTCAGGAGACCGGAACTAAAATTTCGCAAAGGCAGCTATTAAAAAGGCCTGCACACTAACGAGTACAGTTGTTATGGACGATCATACACATCTTACCTACAACGCATTTAGAAAGATTAAGACTTTCGAAGGCGTCCTTTCCTTTCCGCCCATTCCATGAGAATTTTGCTGCCAGTTTGTCCGAGAGAACGGTTCTCAACACCCTCCGTGCAGATGATTCGGGGTTGGGCCCTCCAATGGTAGCCAGATGTTGAACCTGCAAGTCAAGGTTACTAAATATCAAATGTAGGAAACAATTTAAGAAGCTGTCTTAAACTTCAAGTGCACATGAAAAACTGATAGAGATGTGCGAACATTCAAAATTTGGAATAATTTTGCTAAGAGTGATTGCTATTCGACTCGCACCGGAATTTTACTAATCGCAGTATTTTAACTCCCTGAAAACAAATACATTCAACATCCGACTGGCAGTAGCCACTTCCGAGTTTCAGTATGCTTCACCACATTACGCATATGCATCGCGGCAAAGATGTTTTTGAAACTGTTACATTTGCAAATTTCTGGACTCGAAAAGATGCTGGTTCCAACAAGGAGATGATGGACACGGCAGAGCTGGTGGTTCAGTAAGTGCTGATTTGGACCTGCAATTTGGGCAGAAAGTCAGAAAAATCTGATTCCAAAGATTTTTAGCACCCTAAATGTCAGATGTTCTTATATGTTGACGTCTATGAGGCAGATTAGGAATTCCTGGCTCGAAGGGAGCACGCCCTTGGCGACTGCATCAGTTGGGCCTCCACAGAAGATGAAAGAGTAAGAGAGGCTGAGGAAGTAGTGTCTTATCCTTTCACATGTGTTGCGACACCACATTGGCTGGACGAAATCATATAAATAAATAAAATTCGGCAACGAAACAACTAGGATGCACCATCCCTCCAGTGCCTTACCAACCTAGCCAAAAGAAACACTTCCATGTTCCTGGAAGATTGTGCTTAGGGATCCTCTGCAACTTCTTTTCTGTAATTTCAAAGTGTATTCAAAAAGTGTAACAAATATTTGACAACAGTTCGAAAATTATTCGGTTCACACCCAAAATTTCGCTATTCGCACAGCTCTAGAAACTGGCTAACATATTCAAAGGTGCTCTCTGGAAATTATGATTATAATCAGGCAAGTGAAGTCAACCAACGTCAAGCAAAAAAATAGCAGACTGTTGTGCACCATTGGAAGCGGAAAACTGACAGGAGATAAAGCTGCATGGAAAAATTTTTAAAGCTACGTTCAGGTAATATTAGTGTAACTTGAGCAAATTTCTTATCATAACGATATTTTGCATCAGCAATCTTCTTCAGGAAATTATATTATAGGTCTATCATTATGGTCTCAATGTGGTTATACCAGCAAGGAACAACTAGAGAAAGAGTTTATTTACAGAAGGGCAGAGAGGTAGGCCTGAGCGATAGTTTGCTCTGGCCTGCTCCTCTAGACTGGGGAAGAGGAAAACAAATTTTTTTAGCTCTTTTTTTCCAGAGTTCCAAAATGGGTGTTCATAAAAATGATGCCAGGTGGCTAGTTTCAAAGGCAGCCAGAAAGCTGCAATGGACTTGAAGAAAGTGGTGCTGCAATGTGAAAATATTCTTTAGTTTCCAAATATTAACCATCCTTCCCTTAAGCTTAGACAAAGGCAATATGTTGGTTACATGTCCCTGGTTGCAGATTAGCGTGACTCAAGAGTAAAAACTCAATGCTACGCTAAGAAGCTCGTACAAAAATATGGTTTTCATTTGAAAGAAAAATAATTGCTGGAGTTTAACACGACAAAACTATGACATCACTATGAGGCATATTGTAGTGCAGGGGCTCCAAGTAATTTCGATGACCTGAGACTTTTGGAGGAGTAGTCATACAAAATTCAGAAGGCAAGATAACCTGTGTGATAGATTTGTGAGTACACACACGCACCATCTACGAAATATCAACGGATAATATAGCCTAGAACATATTTAAAATAAATTTTACAATGTATACGTGTCGCGTTACTCTACGCTCGCTTCGCATCTTTGGTTTCCGTGTAAACAATTCATCGCCACCAGCGTCACGAGTCCACGAACATTGCAAGCACTCTCCTAGCAGATTTTTTCAACGGAAAGAGCGGAAAGGCTTGCACGGGAATACAAAAGCTGAAGTCCTTGCCTCAGCAGGTGCTCATGAAGCCAGCTATATTTACACAGAAACCACTTGCTCTTTGAAAGAGAAACTGCAACTGGGTACTATAAAACAGTCTACAAACAAATAACTGTCAAGTGCTCGAGCTAATGAGCTTTGCAACCATGATAAGTGGGTCATTAACTACTTATTGCAATAGAAAAAACAAGATGCAAAATTTTTGTGTCAGTGCTCCTTTAAAGTGTGCATCTTGGTAAATGTACACGGGCCCCTGGCATTTCACTGCTATCGAAATGTGACCTCCACAGCCACCGATTGTACCAGTGTCTATGGGCTAGCTAAGAACCATAACGACTGCGCCATTGTGGCAGCCTTTGAAATAACAGACACTCATCAGTGCAAAGCCCTTTTAATTTCATAGCAGTGCCTGCCTGATAAACGATTTTCAAGTTTCCCGTGGAACAAGAGAGTGCTGGTAACCACTGAAGTATTTTACATGCAAGAGCATACAGAAGGCAAGGCTAGAATACAGGTGCTCTGGAAGCAGAGCAATAGATTACCAAAGCCTCCCTGACTGATCCAGTCAGAGTTTGGTCGAATTTCTGGAGTTCATCGTGGTTGTCAAACCGGCCCACTATTACAGCAGGACCCTTGTCAGTGTCTTTCATAGTGTGCCGTGTAGTCAATGCTGTTAACAACTCGCCGTGCTGCTGCTGGACAATCCTGAGTACTGACAGTCGTGTCAGCACCTCACGCTGAAATTTGCACATAAAGAAAATCCAAGTTACGCACTGCAAATACTATATTTATTCGCATGATGATTGTATTCCTGAACTCCGTCACCAAAATATAATTTTTTTCCCCACATAATTGCACTCAAAACTTACTGTCACATCCACTGACCTGTGGACTGTGTCACATCGAAAAGTGATGTCAAACTTTTTTTGCACACATCTTCAATGTGATGAACAATACAGTATACTCTTAATAATTCAAACTTTTTTTCAAATTCCGACAAATATGAAATCTGTGGTTTCAACAAAGATCAAACATATTCTAAACCCACTCAAATCAAACTGGACCCGCCACAGTGGTCTAGTGGAGTTACGGCACTTTACTGCCGACCCTAAAGGTCGCAAGGTCAAATCTTAACCACAGCGGCCGCATTTTCAATGGCGCCGAAAATGCTTGAGGCCTGTGTACTTAGACTTAGATGCACCTTAAAAAGCCCCAGGAGGTAAAAATTTTCGGAGCCCTCCACTACGGCGTCCCTCATAATCACACCGTGGTTTTGGCATGTTTATCCCCTAACGATTTCTATACAATTAAACTGCTTCATTGCGTAAATTGATTGCACTTTTTTTTGACCACGCTTAAAAAAACTTATTAACGTAATTTACAAAAAATAATTAATGTCTGCTATTATAAGCAAAGAAACCTTTATACTCTTCACATGGCATAGTGGCGGGACAATGATATTTTGAAGTAATCACCTGTCTGTGTTCACCTCAAAAAAAGGATCACAAGAATAAGCAGTTTGAAATTACATCCAAACAAAATTGCGCACCCCACAGAGTTCTGTTGTGCACATCACCTACCTTCTTCAGGCAGTATCTTCCTAGAGTGTGACCTAGGCCCACTTGCTGGAGAACGATACACTGGGGGAAAAGTGGTGCTCAAGTTACAAACATGCAGTGCCAGCTCGCAGCAAACATCATACTGCAGTTTGTGGAAATGCAATGGTAGAAAATGAAAGCGAAATGTTCTAAAGCCAACATTTTACACATGGTCAGTTTAAAGTAGCAAGCAATTATAACTTTACAGAATATTTACCAATTACATCAACTCTAAGACACTTGGTGTAGTTAACAAACAAAAATTGGGCCGCTATGCACCTGTGGAGCGACTCAAGAGGGAGTGGAGTTGGTGACCTCACCCTCTTCCTCATTCTCACATCTCTTTCCCCTCTTGCTATGCTATACTATACAAGGGTATGCTTTACCCTCTCCCTCCATTTCCTTCTCCTCCCACTTCCTTACTATACCATATTCAGCCACACAATATTACACGTGCTATTACGGGACTCCTCGCAATACATGACTCATGTATAAGTTTTTTTCTAAAACAGTGTGAAGAACTGGCATAGCTTTTTGGTAGAACACTTGGCTGCCACGCAGACGGCCTGGGCTTAATTCCTTCTCCTACCCACGACTTTTTTTTCCATGGTGCATACCCATCATGCACAGGGGCTTTTCCCAAAGCAGCATCAAGCACTTGCTTGGCTTCGTGGAAGAACACCTGCCTGCTACGCAGATAGCCTGCGGTTAAATCCTACTTGAACCCAACAATCTCTTTCAGTGGTGCATACTCTTTCAGTTTCTATTGTGCCGTGCAGTAACATCATAGCTAGGTGAGGCTTTTCAGTCAACGGATTACACCTTGCGCTCGAATTATCCAGCTCCATTGTTAATAACTAGAATCCTACTCAAGTGAGAATCGATATGGTTAATAAGCACCTTGTTCCTTTGCATTTGCAAGTCCGCAAGCAGCCTCTTGTGTGGTCATCTCAAAACTTGAGTCTTCGTTGTCTGGTGTGAGGAAAAATTGATTATTGGTTACGGGGGTTTATATCCCAGAAAAGCCCACAGACCATGAGTTATGCTGTAACTGCAGGCATTGCTTTGATTCTGAGCCATGGTTGCTGAGCATGAAACTAATGCACAAGCTACAAAAAGATTGTCATATTCCGGCTTCACCAGAATGCAATTAGTAACAGGAAATCAAACCATCAACCCGTGCTTCACTGAGCAATGCTTTTTGAGAAGTGCTCATAGCACCGTAAAATTTTTGAAGGTTTTACCAGCATCTGAATGTGTCTGACAAACTGAGCTCTCAATCTTTTTAGTAGAATTGTTGCTACTATAACAAAACTACAATTATACTAATTTGCCAACAGCAATATGTTGCAAAAGATATAGGTTGAGTTTATGCATTCCACAGATTTGCCATACATCAATATTATCTGCATGAGCTTCATACTATGTAGGTGCCTCAATTCTACATGACATTAGACAAGTGCCCCCGTGTACTTAGATTTGGGTACACGTTAAAGAACACCAGGTGGTTGAAATTTCCCAAACCCTGCACTACGGCGTCCCTCATAACCATAGCGTGGTTGCGGGACGAAAAGACATGCTGCTGTAAAGCTCTCTGGAACACTCATCATCAGCACATGTATTAGATTTCAATTTATGCACTGTTACACATCAACATACTTAGTTCGTAAAACAGCCCATTAGATTTTGGTTTTAGGCAACTGTTAGGTGCAGGTCCGAGTACTAGTGTGAACTTTTGCAGTACACATAGGCGAGTTACCACACAATCAACAAAAACTTATCTCAAGGGTTCACCGAAGTGCAGACACAAGACTGCTGTTCTTCATGAACCAGTACTATAATAGCATGAACAGTTACATATTTCACGGTTTTGCAAGTACATTGGGTGTACATGCTGCTGTTAGCATAGTAATATTTGTTGGTGAGAGAGTCATTTTGAGGACTAATACTGCACTAAAAAAACAGGAGAAAAACAAGGAAAACGGGACTCGTGCAAACAGGACTTCCTCGTCTTTGTCCCGTTTTAGTCCTCAAAATCAAACACTAGCCCAACTCTGTGCTCAACTTCTCTGGGAGAGTCACTTGAAGACCATGAGTTTCACTGTTTTGAAATGAGAACATAGGAATGAAGAAAGGAAGAAAATGGGTACCATTGTCTTGCTTCCTATTCCCTTTCTCTTGAATCCATTTATTCTTTGCACAAGTATGCATTCCTTAGTATACTGCTAACAAGGGATTGTTCCATTTCTGGTCAGCACCAAGTTTAGAGTGACATCTTAGAAGACAGCAGCGAGCACCTGTCCTAATAACAGCGTAATGCGTATAGATGGTGTATGCATGATGTGACAGCACCTTGCATCGACAAGAGATGATGAAAGAAAACAAAGATGCCATTTTTTAACTTCCGTCATGTTCAAATCTGCAAAAATCTGAACATAGCTTACATTAAGCATGTGAGAAAATGTGTGCTTGTTGACAGACCACACAGACACCTCGTTTGGACATCATTGTAGCCTGCATTCTATTTGCCTCTGATGCTGTCTTTGCTAAGTTATCAGTTTTGCCCTTTATGACAAGCATTGCAACACACTCTGAACATTAATTCTTTTATACTTCAATGTGCTATGCAGCTCCAAAGATGTTTAAAGCCACAACACATACCTGAGGAGTCATCTGACATACCACCTCCTGTGCAAGAGAAGAAAAAGAATTTACTTAACTGTCTAAAATAAGGCCACTACATGCTACTTAATATATAAGTGTGAGGCTGCACCTGCTTGAATGTCGTCTTCCTGACCCTCTGTAAAGAAAGAGAAACACTGTCAGGTTTTGTTGTCAAACAAAATTAACTGACCTTGAGAGATTTCTGAGCAAAGGCCCCTGCTGGCTTAATGAGGACACCACAACAATGCAAGAGCCACATGGAAGCTCTGTTCATTTATGACAATGATACAGCTCTCTAATTTGCACGATCAATGAAATGATCATTAAATTTGATTATTCTGGATATGCAACAAGTAAAAAAAAACTGAACAGTGCGGATATGCGGCAAGCCCTTAAACATAACTCATGCTTATTATTCCCCCCACGTATGAGAAAAAAAAACATTCCTCAAAGGAGTGGACTATTGTGAACAAGGTCACCTTGGCCTTTTGAAGTACCTGGAAAATCAGATGGTGGCTTTGGTGCCTCACATAGTTCTTGCTCAACATAACGAGCTGGCTTTTGAATTTTCCTTTTCTTGAGTCCTTGTTCCATGTCTAAATCGGACGAGTACTCTGCCAGTGGGAGTTTTCTACGACCGTCTTCATAGTTATCTGCAGATTAAATAATGACAAATTACGTAGTTTTTTTTCTTCATATCTTACATTCAAATAAAAGAACATTTAATTGAGCTTACTGAAGGTTCCCTTGATGACAGCCGGATATTTTTTTCCAACTTTTCCGTGGCTCATAGTAGTTTCTTATCGCTGTCTGGGACCCAGAACCAGGAGGCCAGAAACAGAATTTGCCAACAACCCAGGTTGCGGGCACGAGCTCACAAGTCTTCTCATCCACAAATTCCACGATGTAGTACTTCATCTGAAAATTGCTGATATTTCAAGCGCAAGGCTGGCGCAGAGGACATATAAAGCAAAGCAAAACACAGTGCTGCCTGTACCTACTGCAATCAAATAAAAGCCACCTGCAAGACTCCATAGCTAACAAAAATAAGTTCTCTAAATGTAATGATTCTGTTGCCATGCTCAATAGGTGCTCCGTACTTTTGTGTTGTGCACTGTTTGATATCAAATACATATGAAGGTAGCCACAGGGTCCACTTCCTATTATAGTAGTGAGAACGAACCAAAAAAACAGACACACTCGTCTGGTGTAACCCCCCGACACCTAAAGAGAACACCCCTGTAGCCATGCAGCCATAATTCTAGAGTACAAACTCGTAAGAAATAAATATCAGTACAACGAAAAAGCTCTGGACGCCTTCAAGAAGCTAGATAGTGAACAAATAGCTATGCAGATTGTAAACAAACATCAATGTCAAGAAAAGTACGTGATACAAAAATGCTTTTACATGGAAGGCACAGCAATCTTTCAAAGCAAAGGAAACACTTCACATCAAACAAAAATTTGAAAAAAAAAACTAGGCTGTATGCAACAGCGGCAGAACTACAAATTTGTCTCTGTATGGCAGTCTGACAAGTTTCCTTTTTACATTGTGAACTGGCCAACACTTGACAGAAGAAAGTTTGCTGACAACAGAAATGCCCAGTCTTGTGGAGTTCACTGGGTAGCTGTACAATGGTTCAGACCGGCAGAACAACCTGCCAAATATACACAATTGCCCGTCCAACACTCTGTGAGCAAAGGCTTCCACAATGACAACATCGTCCTCAATCTGGCAGCAATTGTCAGATGATTTGAGGCTTAATATGAAGGACTCAAATTTCACGGCATCATATTTAGGATATTGACCACCCCTTGGGAGATGCCCTTCTGTACTTTCTCCCAAGAGAGTGAATTGACTTGGTTGACCAATGCAAACAATTGCCTGATGCTTGTGCATACGATTTTCTTCCAAGCGGTTGTACAGCTGGCTGAGAGGACAGCCAGGTTTGCGCAAAAGTCTTTTGATAGACTGCATGTTGCTTTCAAATGGGAAGGCAGAAAATGCATCCAGAGTGCCATACAAACGTGAATCATTCGCAAGATGCAACAAGCAGTGCACATTATATGACACCTCCTCTTCCCCATAGAGCTGTACAAATCCCTTCACAAAGTGCTTGAGGAGAGTTTCTGCAAAAGATGCTTGGCCCTGACAAAGTGATCGTGTACTCAAAATAGTAACTGCTACATGAAGTGTCAGAAAGTTTGCGTAGAGTGCCTCTGAAAGCACACTTTTTAGGATCACGGGTCCACTGTAGTGAAGAAGAACCCTAAATTCGGTCGTTTTCCAGCGATCTTTGTCCTCGAATGTCCTTGGTTTCCTGGCAAACTCACAAGGTACATGCTTTTCCAATGCAACATTTCTTGCACAAATTTCTTTACGATCCGTTGGACCTAGTCTAACTGCCAATGGTCCTGATAGCCATGCGTTCACCAACTTTCTGACAACTCCCAGGTATACTAAATGCATGGGATCTAAGGGCACACTACTGATGGAGTCAATAGGCAGTTCCATTAACAATGATACACCTTGATGGTGCTCAAAGTCTGTTTGATTTCTGAATGACTCGTCCGTTCGCATTGTAGCTGTTGCAGCAGGAAAAAAAAACTTTTCGTTATAGCTGCCTTCTACGGTACACTTTGGGCAACCTGAATAACCACTGTGTCCTTTAGTTTGAAATATAAAGGCTCGAGCTGGGGCATCACATATGAAATTTTTTACCTCAACTTGAAGAGATTTGTCTTCAACTGAAATTCCATTCGAAAGGAGGCCCTTGAGCTCATTGACAAAAGGCTTCAAGAAAGCATTGGCACAACTAGGCTTTGATGGGCCAACAAATGCGCCCACAATGAATGGACTCATGGCATGTTTATGTCCAATACAATCAATATATGCCAAGCATTGAATTGGCCAAAGTTGTTCGCGTGAGCTCTTTGACAGAGGCAATCCATCGATATTGAACGATAGGCTGACTTTTTGAGCGCTGGGTAAATTACTAAGTAAGCAGCCTAAACCTTTCGCTAGTCCAAAGTGGCAGTACTGCCCAGGGGGAAGCGAGGTTACATGAGCAGCAACAACAGTTGCACGCGGTGTTTTGAGCAAGGTTCTAGCGTCCTTTGGAAGCGCTGCAAAACAGGTGTGGGCTTTCAGAACAGCCAACAGTGACGTGAGGGCTCGCTGGGTAATGTTATTCTCAACAGCCCATCTGGCCAACTCTGAGGGTAAATGGTCAATAACAGTAGAGCTTGCACTCTGAGCATTGCACTGTGCCTCTTCCTGAGAGTCTGGCAGCTGATCCTCACGTAGTGGATTGGTTTCGCACCACACACTGTCCCGTAGCTCATGTTCATCGTCACTACTTTCAATGACACTTCGGCTGTCAGAAGCCGTCTCAGTTCTGCTGGGTAAATTCGAGCTGCTGACAGGTGTATATTCATGAGTGGAGTCCGCAGTTGACGCAGTTCCGATTGAAATTTCGGCCGAATGCTCTGCTATTACATTTGAGCTTGACGGTCGGCCGAAAATCGCCTCGACTTCAAGGCGAGCTCTGTTGCGAGCATGGCGCTTATTCCAACTCAGCTTTGGCATGCTGGGAGAAGAGACAAGCAAGCGTACACAGCTAAACAAATAAAACCAGAACTACAGCTGCGACCTACCCTGAAATACAAAGCTAACAAATGCACGGTACCACAAAAGGACATGCTAAACTAGGCTTATCAAGGCTACTCTGGCAGCTACAAACCATTACATCAAGGAAACGAGGCCGAAGTAATGATGGCGATTTCACCGAAGCATGCACAGCGGTACTGAACTTCGCGTTTAAGAAAACGCGACTGCGAAAATAAACAACAACCTTCATTCCCGCATTACACAACGACCTGATTCACTAAAGGAAAGCATAAGAGAACGTACCTTTGCTGGCCAATGGCCCACTTCCGGGGCGGCCAGGAAACTCTTCCACTGTTCTCGTTGCACGCGACACACGTGCGTTGCACGCACAACACACACGCGTTGCACGCACGACGCACAACGCGTTGGACGCGTTGCACCCAACAGCGGTTAACGTGGAGACGAAAAGCTCGCGGACGCGTCAGTGCTGGCAGGTCCAAACATGTGCAAAAGCAAACGTGTCAAACTCTTCCACTGTTCTCGTTGCACGCGACACAGCAGTGACAGCACGCAACAGCAACGTAGTACAGACGAAAAGCGCGCGAACGACTGTCAGTGCTGGCAGGTCCAAACATGTGCAAAAGCAAACGTGTCAAACTCTTCCACTGTTCTCGTTGCACGCGACACAGCAGTGACAGCAGGCAACAGCAACGTAGTACAGACGAAAAGCGCGCGAACGACTGTCAGTGCTGGCAGGTCCAAACATGTGCGAAAGCAAACGCGATAGCGATGGCGGTGATGGTGACGACGTCGACGCGTGTCGGAACTTAGGAAAAGATTATGTAGAAATTCATGCTTTATATTGCCGTTTATTTTCATTTAAAAGTAACTGTACTAAGCTTTTACAAACTGTACTAAGTTTTACAAAAATAATGCTTTTTTTTTTAGGCATCATGGTGACCATGACGTAGTTTGCGTTGCAAACGAAGATAAGCATAGCCTCTGAGACTTAAAGCGTTGGCTTCAAGATGTGGGCCGGGAGCAACAAATATAACTCTCCCGTTAGAAGGGGCGTCCGTGGGCGGCCATATAACGTCACAAAAATAACACAAATAAAATGCAGCCGATGGTACAGTGTGCACCACTCACTCTGTACCGACAGAGGCACTTCAATTGCTCCAATTAACGGCGCCTTGCGGCGCGGAGCCCCAACCATGGTGCAGCCAAAAACCGAAATAACCGAAAGAAAAAAAAAACCGCGACCGGAGCGCGAGTCGCGCATTTGGCAGCGTTGATGACAGCGCTATTTTCATCAGGAGACGCCAAATTTATTCCGTTCTTTTTATTTCTATTTTGTTGCAACCGTTTCTGCGAGCTAACGCAAGGAATCAATGCCATCTAAACTAGGTGGTGTTCATCGAATGCGCGGCGACAGAGCAAGAAACGAACGTGGCCGAACACGCTCCGCGTCCACGCTCCAACATGTGAACGCGACCGGTTCCCTTGGCAACCGAATTTGTATTTTCTCTCCTCAAACCACTACCCCACATTGCCTAACCAAATCTATTGCGCAAATAAAATGTTTTTGTTTGATTAAATGGCAGACCTCAGTGGATGCGCCGATCTAGTGTCGTTCAAGCACTCGTTATATTAACACTTATCTCTTAAAAATGTCGGTGTTTTGTGAAAAGCAAGCACAAATGTGCAACACCTATTACTGACGTCCAAAAAACGTCCATGGTTCACGCAGTGTAGATGTGCACTGTACGTCCATTATAATAAGCCAATGAATTTCTTTTAGACGTCCACGTTGCAAAAAGTGCAAACTTGACATCTTTCAGACATGAATAGGACATCCCCTTTCGTCCTAGATATTTAGATTATACGGGTACGTACCATGGACATTCGTGGTTTACTGGGGCCGCTGCCAGTACCGGGAGATGGGACTACGAGGTTTCGCCGTGAACGCGCCGCGTCCGCAGCCTGGCGAACGACCTCGTGACATCGCCGACTACCTCACAGGAGCGCAGTGGACACCACGACGACCTTCCCGTTCTCCGTCGCCCGGCCGCTACATGTCACCGCACCGCCGGCAGTACACTGGCCCAAACCGGGGCCGGTCATCTAGCCCGTACCCGGGAAACTAAGGGCAGCAACCGATGGAGGTGCGGTTGCTGTTCGACGAAATGCCGAAGATCCTCCGCGGCCGCCGACGACGACAACGCGACGAGACCTGCGCAACACGATGCGAAGCAGACGAAGCCCTGCCGACGAAACCTCGCGGACCGAAGAAAACCTGACGACGCAGCATGGAAGCACCGCAACAAATCGACGCAGCCGTGATCCAACGCCGCGACATAACCGCAACGCAAGGCGACGGACTAGCGACCTCGACGTTCTCATCGACGGCCACAACGTCACCGCTCTCGTCGACACTGGGGCCGACTATTCCGTCGTCAGTGGGCCATTCGCCACCAAGCTGAAGAAAGTAAAGACCGCTTGGAGTGGGACCCGAGATCCGGACAGCTGGAGGCCACCTGATAACGCCGATTGGAGTCTGCACGGCGAGAGTCACCATCAATAACCGGACTTATCCTGCGAGCTTTGTAATCCTACAAAACTGCTCCAGGGATGTAATACTTGGAATGGACTTCCTAAGTGACCACGGCGCCGTCATCGACCTGAGGTCTGAATCGATAACCCTAACCTCAGACAAAGCGCTCCCGCTCCACGCAACTCCAGGGAACCATGCATTGACTGTGGTAGAAGAGCAGGTGACCGTTCCGCCGCGCTCCAGCGTCATTATCTCCGTCGGCACCGAAAAACCTGCGAACCTCGAAGGCGTGATCGAGGGCGATCATCACCTACTCCTGAACCGTCACATTTGCGTCGCAAGAGGCATCGCCGAATTGCGTGATGGCAAAGCAAAGGTACTGCTCACAAACTTCAGCCACGAATATAGGCACCTTAACATTGGCACGACGGTCGCCTACATCGAGAAATTCGTGGACACCAGCAATGCTTTCGCCCTCTCCGATGCTACCGAACTTGCTTCGACGAATCGAGGTCCCGGAATAGATTTCGACGTCAACCCGAGGCTCCCGAAGCACAAGCAAGACAAGCTCAAAAGCCTGCTCCTGCAATTTAAGGACTGCTTCTCGTCGTCGTCAAGAATTCGACAGACCCCAGTCGCGAAACATCGTATCATAACAGAAGAAAGTGCCCGACCAATCCGTCAGAGCCCGTATCGAGTTTCTACGCGAGAACGAGAAGCCGTAAAGAAACAAGTCGACGAAATGCTTCGCGACGACATCATCCAGCCGTCGAAGAGTCCCTGGGCGTCTCCCGTGGTGTTGGTGAAGAAGAAGGACGGAACCCTTCGTTTCTGCGTCGACTATCGTCGCCTGAACAAGATCACGAAGAAGGACGTGTATCCCCTCCCACGTATAGACGACGCCCTGGATCGACTCCACAACGCGAAGTACTTTTCCTCGATGGACCTGAAGACAGGCTACTGGCAGATCGAAGTCGACGAGAGAGACCGAGAAAAGACGGCCTTTATAACACCAGACGGCCTGTTCGAGTTCAAGGTCATGCCTTTCGGTCTTTGCTCGACCCCCGCGACCTTCCAACGCGTTATGGATACTGTACTGGCCGGCTTGAAGTGGCAGACTTGCCTTGTGTACTTGGACGACGTCGTTGTGTTTTCCGCAAACTTCGACGAACACCTTCGGCGCCTTGAAGCAGTACTTCAAGCAATCAAGACCTCCGGACTCACACTCAAGCCAGAAAAGTGCCGCTTCGCGTACGAAGAACTTTTGTTCTTGGGCCACGTGATAAGTAAGTCCGGAGTACGCCCTGATCCGCAGAAGACAACCGCCATCGCTACATTCCCGCCACCCGCCGACAAGAAGGCCGTGCGTCGATTTCTTGGCCTGTGCGCCTATTACAGGCGATTTGTCAAAAACTTCGCCCGCATCGCCGAGCCACTCACTAACCTCACCAGGGCCGACGTCGAGTTTAAGTGGGAAACGCCGCAGGAGGAAGCATTTCAAGACCTAAAACGACGCCTGCAAACGCCTCCGTTACTTGCGCATTTCGACGACCACGCCGACACAGAAGTGCACACCGACGCAAGCAGCGTGGGACTCGGCGCTGTCCTTGTGCAGAGGACGGATGGACTGGAAAGGGTTATCAGTTATGCTAGCCGGTCGCTATCCAAGGCAGAGGCCAACTACTCCACAACAGAAAAGGAGTGCCTTGCCATCATCTGGGCTACATCAAAGTTTCGCCCCTACCTTTACGGCAGGCCCTTCAAAGTTGTGAGCGACCACCACGCCTTGTGTTGGCTAGCTAACTTGAAAGACCCCTTCGGGTCGCCTCGCACGCTGGAGCCTGAGACTTCAAGAATTCGACATTACCGTCGTTTACAAGTCCGGGAGAAAACACTCCGACGCCGACTGCCTATCCCGTGCCCCCGTCGACCCACCGCCGCAGGACAAGCAGGATGATGACTGCTTCCTGGGAACCATAAGTGCCGACGGCTTCGCCGAGCGACAGCGAGCGGACCCAGAACTAAGGGGCCTTATGGAATACCTCGAGGGCAAGAGCACCACTGTTCCGAAGGTATTCAAGAGAGGACTGGCGTCGTTCTTCCTGCGAAACGGAGTTCTCCTAAAGAAGAACTTCTCACCCCTTCGAGCCGAACACCTCCTCGTGGTTCCTTCAGCAGTGAGGCCAGAAGTCCTCCTGGCCCTACACGACGACCCGACGGCTGGACACCTCGGTATTTCCCGCACGCTGGCAAGGATACAAGAGAAGTACTACTGGCCACGCCTTGCCGCCGACGTCACTCGTTACGTCAGGACATGTCGAGACTGTCAGCGACGCAAGACACCGCCGACAAGACCAGCAGGCTTTCTTCAGCCGATCGAACCACCTCACCGCCCGTTCCAGCAAATCGGTATGGACCTACTGGGGCCGTTTCCTACGTCGACTTGCGGGAATAAATGGATCGTCGTAGCTACCGACTACCTCACCCGCTACGCCGAAACAAGGGCCCTACCTAGAGGCAGTGCCGCCGAGGTAGCGAAATTCTTTGTTGAAGACATTGTCCTGCGTCATGGCGCCCCAGAGGTTCTTATCACAGACAGAGGTACGGCCTTTACTGCAGAGCTAACTCAGGCCATTTTGAGATACAGCCAAACAAGCCACCGCCGCACCACCGCCTATCACCCACAGACCAACGGCCTCACCGAGCGTCTAAACAAGACCATCGCCGACATGCTGGCCATGTACGTCGACGTCGAGCACAAGACATGGGATGAAATCCTTCCGTTCGTGACCTTCGCATACAACACGGATGTGCAAGAAACGACGCAGCTGTCGCCGTACAAGTTGGTCTACGGACGGAGCCCATCAACGACGCTTGACGCCATGTTACCAAACGTCACCGACGAGGAAAACATCGACGTCACCACCTACCTACAACGCGCCGAAGAAGCCCGACAACTCGCCCGCCTACGTATCAAGAATCAGCAGGCGACTGATAGCCGCCACTACAACCTTCGTCGACGCTTCGTGGAATACGAGCCCGGCGACCGCGTTTGGGTGTGGACACCGATACGCCGACGTGGACTTTGTGAAAAACTTCTTCGGCGATACTTCGGGCCATACAAAGTGCTTCGACGTCTAGGCGCTCTGGACTACGAGGTTGTCCCAGACGGCATTACGAACTCTCAACGGCGCCGTGCGCGACCTGAAGTGGTCCATGTCGTACGTCTCAAGCCGTACTACACGCGTTAGCGAACCTGAGGACTGTACCTATTGCTTTATTATTGTACTTTCTTGCTTCATTGTTGTTGTTTATTGTTGCATGCATTTTTCTCCCCGTGTTCCGTTTTAAGCATCGGGACGATGCTTTTTCAGAGGGGGGCATTGCCACGCGCGTTTCTTATTTTCGCGCTTGCTGTATTCGGTTTTCGCCCACGAAGACTGTCAGTAAGGCTCGGCGTAGACCACGCCTTAGTGTTCGAGAAGCTTCGCGATTATTGTAGATCGTTTTGTTAAGATTGCGCGCGAGACGCGACCACTCGAGATTATTCCAGAGCTTGCGCGATGACCAGTGATAAGGCTAGAATGTTCGACGCGTGATGCATAAAAGCCGGCGCGCTCCAACGATGTTCAGTTTGATCGACGGCCGACGCTCTGTTCGCCGCTATCAGTGCCAGCGTTTATTGCTGTAATCTCACCTTCCGTTTACCGGCCACAAGTTCGGCCTAAGTAAAGTGTTTCCTCTTGGACTACTGCCTACTGCCTTCGTCAACGTCGTGACACTATCTATGTACTCACACACAGATTCTGAATTCGGTATGCGAAAAGGGTGAATAATATTTAAGCGCACAAGGTTCTTCTGCAAATATCGCGAAACAATCAACTGCCAACTGCCTTTTTCTGAGACTATAGCTCCGAAAGGCATGTCCTCTTTGTGCGATTTCGGCGTAAAGAAAACCTGTAAGTCAAGGTTTCTTGCCTTTTTTACACCGGCCGCTAAGCGTTGCAAATTCATTTCTTCCAACATAGAAAGCGCTTTCTGTTTCACCGCAGCAGCCTCAACCCTGACTTGCTTGAAAATTTTCTGAAGTGCTTCCTCGGCCTTCTGCGAATACAGACCGGAATTCATAACAGTGAAGTAACCCTCTTTGTTGGCTAGTACTACATGCAATTTCTTTTCACAAAGAAAATGAACTAGGGGCCTTAGCGAGTCCTTGCCCCCCCCCCCCCCCCCCCCCGCCCTCTTCCTGTCCTAGCAATGGTATCAACACGTTATGAGACACACCTTGAACGTTCCTCCTCTTTGGCACATCTTGAGACCGCCCTCACTGTGGCCAGCCTTTTCAAAGGAATTCAAGTGAGGTTCAAAGCAGTACTTCGGGCCTAGACCCAGTACGCGCTCGTGTTCCTCCGGAATGGGTGTACTGCTCAGGTTAAGCACATGACCGTGTACCAGGTTTCGTTTCTTCTTCACCGGGAGCGTCGGACGAACAATAAAAAAAAAAGGCAAGAAACCTTGACTTACAGGTTTTCTTTACGCTGAAATCGCACAAAGAGGACATACCTTTCCGAGCTATAGTCTCAGAGAAAGGCAGTTGATTGTTTCGCGATATTTGCAGAAGAACCTTGTGCGCTTAAATATTATTGACCCTTTCCGCATACCGAATTCAGAATCTGTGTGTGAGTACGTACACTCTAAGCCGAAAAGGACCAAAATGGGGTATGACATTGGTCCTTCAGGGGACTAAATGGGCTGCCACAGATTTTGAACCAGTTTTGGACCAACTGCGGGAGTAACTACATCGGCTGAAATGTTACCCCCTAGCACTTACTCCACTTGGTTTAAATGTTGGTTCTTGTAGAATGCTCCAGGGGGACTAACAGTTGAACCGTCTGGACGAATTCGAAAAAAAATGGCGACCTTTCACTAGTTGGTGTCGTTCATGGTAATTCTAACTAGAGCTGTGCGCCGCCGCCTGTTTTCGTTCACGCCGCTCGCGCCGCCGCCGGAGTCCCGCGAGTGACCACGCCGCCGCCTTCGCCGAGCAAAAACTGCGGCGCGCCGCCATTAGTCCTTTATTTTAACCTGAACGGGGAACCCGGACATAAAATATGTCACGTCACCGGGGGAGCTCTTCTCAATGTGTCCATGTAATGGACTCTCCATTTCAGCCACACCTGATTGATGGGAGCTCGGCAAACAGCACGCTTCTTCCTCTTCCTCTTCAACGTCACTTTGATCTCACGGGTTTTTCACAACTCTCGACTCAAATCAGAGGAACGGAATGCGCATCAACCACAGAGGTGAAAAAAATAGGAGAGAGCACGCCTAGGATCTATTGGCGAGCCTCCTCCGAAGCCGCCATGTTCCCGGGCTCGTGTCCCAATTACCAACATCGTGCGGTCTCTTCATTGTGTCTCGTTTCTTGCGCTGTTCAATATGAATCCCTCCTCTTGTTTCTTTTCCTTTTTCTTTCCTCCTCAACGTCATTTTGATCTCACGAATTTGTCACAACTCTCCGACTCAAATTAGAGGGGTGGAATGCGCAATCAACCACAGAGGGAAAAAATAAGAGAGAGCACGCCTAGGGTCTATAAGCGAACCTCATCTGAAGCCGCTATGTCCTCGGGCTCGCGTCACAATTACCAACATCCCTCCTCTTGTTTTAAATGCGAAGCATTTCTTTGCGTACTGCAGGCACTTTTAGCGTTTCTCTCTGCGTATCTATCTATCTATCTATCTATCTATCTATCTATCTAGCCGCCTACGTCTGGGTGATGTCGTGGTTACCCCTTTAACTTGGGGTACACCAAAATTAGTATGTGAGAATAAGATGGTTTGACGAATATGACTCGCTGGTCGTGACATGAATAATGATAATCCCGTCGCGTACGTCGTCAAACTCTTTCGGGCAATCCCTGTGGCACATACCACGGGGTGGGTATGTGCCACAGGTATGCGGGTATGTGCCACAGGTGATTGACAGTTTAGACTACCCAGGAACGGCGAGACAAACGTACTTTTAACGTCAGAGCGTTAAAAAAGCTGACGTCATCAGCAGCGTTGACCGGACCAATGCAAATAATAAATGTCAGGGTCCCAACAGGAATCGAACCCCAAGCATTCTGCGTGGCAATCAAGCATTCTACCACAGAGCCACGCCAGGTCTCGGAACTGCTTTTCGAGTAGACCCTAATGTTCGTGAAACGTCAATTGTCGTTGCAGTGCTGGCTATCCAATTTTATAAACATTACATATGTACACCGATGATACAGCCGTCACGCCGGGCTAACATCAATTATAGTAAAGCGCCATCCACTGAAGTTGATATATGTTGCAGTGTCCAGGGCTACCATCCTGGCGAGCACAAGCGCTACATATCAGTTTACCGCTTCTGGTGTTGCTACTGCCCATGTTGCTGTTGGCATCGTTACGCAACTGCAAACAACTTGTTATGCTAAACATATGCGACTGTGGAACATATGTCTGTGCGTGCCAACATTTGTACATATCTTTAGCGTAATTTCGTAACGTTTCGCTCAATGAAACATTACAACGCAGTCACCTTCCCTCCGCATGCTTTGCATAACATCGATTCCCAAGGTACGCGGAATCTGCCGAATTTTTCTTTTCCTTTTTCTTGGTGAGCTCATGAAAAAAATAATATGAAAAGTCACGAACGCGCGCCTAGCGTCCACAAACCAACCTCTCTCGTGCTCCATGCTCTGGTCAGATTCCCAGCATGCTCCTGTTCCATTCCTTTATGGCTGGGTAGTTATTCTCAGTGCCCCCCCCCCCCCCCCTAGTGCACTGTTCATTTCGGCCGCAGCTGATTGGCCGGAGTTCGGAGACCAGCGCGCCCCCCTTGTTCCTGGTTCTTCTTCCGCACCGTCATTTTGATGTCACGAAGCTTTCACAACTCTCGACACTAATGCGAGGGGACGGAATGCGTTTCAACGCAAAGAACACAGCGCCCAGACATGCGCTTCTGGGCGTACATTTCTGAGGCCGTGTATAAATTCTGATCGCTTAAGCCATCGAATTAAGTTTAATGCGGCTGCCCGTATAACGCACCTGTGAGGGTCGGTACGCATTCCCTGCATCGTTCTCAAACATCGGGAACACATTCTTGTTCAAATTCGGACTTGACAAGTTCCCATTTCTGTAAATTTCGTCCACTTCTTACGCTGCTGGTGGGTTCGGTTCATCGACGTGGCCAAGAGCAAACATCACGGTTCACCGCTTTTTCGAGTAACTGAATGCGCTGTGCCGAAATGGACTGTGGACAGGTCCTTTAGATGGACACATCAAGAATATCTACCCGCAAGTTGTATCTTTCCTCCAGAAGTCTCAACAGTGTTGTCTGACCTGAACAATGTGGCGTCCTCCAGCCTTAAAGGGCGTCGACCCGAACTCGCTGGATAGCATAGCATACTCGTGAAGTCTTCGACCTATACATTTTTCATAGATAAATAAAACAGATAAGTAATATATATCGACGGGTTAATGCACTTTTTTTCTTTCATGGTTACTCGAGTAACAGTAGCGTACGCATTTGGGCTGCGCCCTGTCCTGTGTCCTTTCATGCCCCGTCGTTTTAGCGCTGTTTTTTCGCTTCTGTATACTCGAGTAAGTCGATAAATGAATAGAGAAGTAAAGGCAATGAGAAACTTAAAATAACTTAGAATAACCGATATTTGAGCTAGTTGATGAGTACTCATGTTAAAATTACACGTGAAAACCCAGACAAAAGACACATCCACGTGAAAACACTGACACAACAGTGACGTCAAGAGAGCGACCAGTGATCTCTCACGTAGACCATCACGCGCAACTGACTGACAGGTATCGCCTCTTGCCTGGGAATGCGCAGATAAGTATAAAATGTGAAGCATTTCTTTGCGTACTGTAAGCACTTCTGCGTTTCTATCTACGTATCTATCTATCTATCTAGCTATCTATCTATCTAGCCGTCTACATCTGGGTGATCTCATGATCGCCTCCTTAACTTGGGCTATACTAAAATTTGTATGGGAGGGTAAGAGGTATTGACGAATAGGTCTGGCTGGTCATGGCATGAATAACGTGAAAATCCTGTCGTATACGTCGTCAAACCCTTTCCTGCAGACACGTGTGGCACATACCCGTATACCACGGGCCGCGGTATGCGGTTATGCGCCACAGGTGTTTGACAATTTATGTCTACCGAGGAACGGCGAGGACAGACATTAGTAATTTAAAAGCGAGAGCGTTCAGAAAAACTGGCGGCGGCAGTGCTGACCCGACGAATGCAAATAATAAATTTCAGGGTCCCAGCAGGAATCGAATACAAGTAATCTGCGTGGCAATCAAGTATTCTACCACAGAGCCACGCCAGGTCTCGGAACTGCTTTGGAAAAAGACCCTATGCAGGCATAATGTTGGTGAAACATCAGTTGTGGTTCCAGTGCTGGCTATCTAATTTTATAAACATTACATATGTACTGCTATGAGGCAGGCGTCATGTCGGGTTAACGTCAGTTGTGTACTTAAGCGTCATCCACTGTGGTTGGTCCACGAAGCACTATCCAGGGCTACCATCCACGCAAGCACAAGTGCTGCATATCAGATTACCGCTTCTGGTGTAGGTAATACCCATGTTTCTGTTGGCATCGTTCCGCAACTGTAAACAACTGCTTATATGAAACATATGCGGCTGTTCAACATATGTCTGTGCGTAACACATTTGTACATATCTTTAACGTCATTTCGTAACGTTTCGCTCAATAAGAAAATTACAACCCAGTCACCTTCGTCTCCGCATGCATCGCATAACATCGATTCCCATGGTACTTGGGATCTGCCAAACTTTTTTAAGTGCGGATTACGTTAGGGGCCCGAGCTGTCGTATACTTCCATTGTATGCTGTCGTAGCTTTGCTAAACGCAGGCGAAACCACGTATAGGATAGCCATCTGTAGCATATTGAGCGCGCGATCGCGCCAAGGAGAAGTCTTCTCGCTGTTGTTCTTCGAGCGACTTGATGCTATTAAGTGCGGAGCACTTTAGGGGCCCGGGCTCTCGTAAGCTGTCGTCGCTTGGCGTAACACAGGCTAACATGTAAAAAAAAAGAAATAGGAAGCAAGCAAGAAATAGAAAAAAATAGCAAGAAAAAGAGAAAAAACAAGAAAGGGAAAGAAAAATAGAAAAAGAGAGAGGAAGAAATCAATTGAAATAAAGACAGAAAAAACGGAAACAGAGAAGAGGAAAGAAAGTGAGGAGGAAAGAAAGAAAATTGAAGAGAAACAAAGACTGCTGCCCAGCTCCGCACTTCCGTCAGGTTTGGCACCACTAGTGTGAAGTTGCCTTAATTTTTATTTTTTATTTTTTTTTTGTCTACCTTCTTTTCTGCCGCTGTACGATTTTTCAGTTAGCGGCGTTTGCGGTGTCTTGACTACTCTCTTGTGTCCGTGTTTGCACACGCTGTCTTTTGCAAGGGCCCCAAACAGCCTCTGAAAATACAAAATCGAGCGCGTTATTCTCTCTAGGCATGTCTCGCTTTTTTGGCGCGCTTCGTGACGCCAGAACGGTGATTCACGTGACATGATTAGAGCACATACTTTCGGTTGGTCCATATACGAGAAATATCAGTTGTGAATTGTCTCCTACCTTGCTTTGCCCTGCATTGGCCCACCCGTTCTTCCTCACCTCGCATGATTATCGTGCGTGATGAACTGATTTCGCTCCATTTTGTTAGTTTCCGATTTCGCAAGCGGAAATAAAAGAGTGTAGCCGACAAGCTCGAAATCCTGATACGCTCAACACTTAGGGTTAACATTATACACGTGCTTTATGAAGAAATAAGTGTCGAGGAGATATCGCCTGTAAGAACTGTAGTGAAGGCGAGAACGAAACCAATGGAAGAGGCGCCGGATTACTTGATTCTTCCAAAGGACAAACTCTTTACAGCGAATACAATGCAGCTCTCCAGAATAAATGCAAGCCCGCTTCCACGGTTCTCGTACATTTTTTTTATTGCGATAACAATTATATGGACACTGTAGAGGTTTTCATCGTCGCCGTCATGTTCGCGACCGCGCCCTTAAGGGCGTGGCGCTATCTCGGCAGGCATAAGCAAACGGTTCGTATACCATTCTACGCGCTATGATCTCACCACTTCGTGCTGTGACCACTGATACGACAAACTGCACGAAAACCGCTTCCTTCTCGGGAGCTGCTGCATTCCCATACACCAGCGTTTTACAGTTCCGCGCGATGAGATGAAGAATGGTTAAATGCTAGCCTATAGTTCGTTATAACATTACGACGTGTTGCTATCGCATTCACAGCTCTTTCGGGGGAAACGGATTTCCTTTTTTCAAAATTCAAAGGACAAGTTTCTCTCCCCACCAACTCTTGAATCCCGGCAATCACAACATGCGTCTCCTGAGCAGTGTTCGTCGTGGTTATTTTAGACACAAAGAAAATATAGGTTGGCGTCCACAGTCCGCGGCGTATTACGGAGTGATATATATATATAAATAAATAAATAAATATATATATATATATATATATATATATATATAGGAAAGGAGTGTGAACTTAAAGGGCTCGTTTTCTTTGTTAAACACATTATTAATGAGAACTAACAGACAATGATGCCAAGGAAAGTATAGGGGACGTTATTAGAAGTAATTGTAATGCAAATGTGAAGAAAGAGAAGTGGACGAAAAGATAACTTGTCACCGGCAGGATCCGAACCTGCGACCTTCGAATAACGCGTCCGATGCTCTACCACTGAGCTACGTCCGATGCTCAGTGGTAGAGCATCGGACGCGTTATTCGAAGGTCGCAGGTTCGGATCCTGCCGGTGACAAGTTATCTTTTCGTCCACTTCTCTTTCTTCACATTTGCATTACAATTACTTCTAATAACGTCCCCTATACTTTCCTTGGCATCATTGTCTGTTAGTTCTCATATATATATATATATATATATATATATATATATATATATATATATATATATATATATATATATATATATATATATGTATGTATGTATATATAATTACAACGACGATACCGCTCGCGGGCACGGTTGTTTACCGTGCTCGTAAGTCGCTCGCTGTGCACACCGCCGGCCGCACGATGATTTGTATCGGCACTCACATTCATGCTAAATGTTTGACGATGATTGTCGCATGGAGAGAAAGACACAGTATGAACTGTACTTTAATCCAGAAGACATTATTTTCTGCGAAACAAATTCTATGCGACGTTTCTTCCACCTGTGCCGCAACGCACTCACACCGGCCGCCGGCACGGCCGGCCGGCTTGGTGCTGATGACGTGCGAAGCCTCCTTCGCATATCGCTTCGAAGTTGTGGCCAGTGACTCTGTGGGCACACGACCGTTGACGAACAGCTTACTTTTCTTAGCGCTGTCAGTGTTCTTCGTAGTTCTTCCTAATTCGGCACGTTGAAGCGTATTACCCGCGGTGTCCGGGCTCGGAGGCTTGCACTTGTTTGGGCCTGGCAGTGCCGGCAGCTCGATAGGGAAGAAACGCTCATCCGCTCGCTGTGTGCGCCGGCGCGAGTTGAACTTGCCTCTTATAACAGCTTCGATTCGTTGAATAGTGCTTCGCTTTCACTCTGGCGTACAACCGATACAACTCGTTTCCGTGCTAGCCGACAGGGCCGAGCAGTGCAGCGCGGCAGTAGGCGATGGGCGCGCAGTTACCCTCCCCGTTGGTCCTTTCATTGCCGGGCGTTTGCGCACGACACGCACTGTCACGCATTTACTGCCTGTTGGACGAACCGTTTATCCGTTGGTTTAACGACAGCAGTTAGTCCCAATTTGCCGGATTTCGGCTTAGAGTGTAGATAGCAACTCGCTTAGCATTCGTGGTGCTTTCAGCGTAGATGTGGAGAACTTGTATTATTCCCTTCCACATACGCAGGTTATGAAATGCATAAGAGACTGCATAGTGTATGACAATGATGAAAGAAGCCTTAATTGATGGTTGTGGTGTTTCTTTAGAAGCCTTTCTTGAACTTCTTTCTTTTTACTTGGAAAGCACTTTTGTTTCATGGCGAGGGGATCTTTATGTCCAAAGACCAATGGTGTGCATAGGGTCGTGCGTGGCTCCTATCATCAGTGACATTGTTTTAGGTTATATAGACAGGCAACTAGAAGGTCACCTTGCTAATCTGTGCAGTGGCGTTTTCCGCTATGTTGATGATTTTGTTATATTTTTCAACACTGGCATTCACCGCGAGGGTCTTGATAAAATTGGGGGGACCCTTAAGCTTCGCCTTTAAGAGTTGAACGCGATAGCGATATCCCGTCCCTAGTGCGTACTTCAATCACTTAGTGCATACTATGTAATGGGTAGTATGCTTTAAACCAGGAGAAATTATGCGGGGCATATGTGGGAAATGTTTTCGAACTTGCTATTAACCCACTACGTGGTGTTAAGGGAATACGCGCAGTAAGGTGTGTGCCGTTTGTAATGGGTGGCTGGCTTTAAACTATGGAATCGTTATGATAGTCACATATTCTGACGCCCGATGGCAATGTACGCTTGTACCACGCAATATTCCTGGAATATTACATGTTATATTGCGACGCCTATATAAAGGACGCTTGCGTTTGCGAATCATGGAAGTTATTTTCACTGCATTTCCAAGCAGAGGAAGTTATTTTCACAGTATTTCCAAGCAGAGGCGTGGCTGTGTGGTAGAACACCTGCTTGCCACGCAGACAACCCGGGTTCGATCCTCACTCGGACCCGAAAATTTTTATTATGTATTTTAGTTGCATCTTTCTCGATTTTTCGGTCACATACAAGATGATGATTTTTCAGTCACGGACAAGATGATGATTTTTCGCTCACAACCAACGACGCCGACACCGACGCCGGAATTTCTGCGAAACGAGCTCTATTTAACGCTATCGCATTAAAATTCTCACGTTATTCAGGCAGCATGGTGTGGGCCTCGCCTTTACTTACGAAGTTCCTAAAACTAACGAACTACAGTTTCTAGACCTAGGACTAACCTTTGGGTAAAATCATGTCTGCTGGAAATATGACCCCAGGTCTGTTAAGCCCATCCTAAACTTCAAATCCAGTCATTCTAAGGTCGTCAAGAGAGCCATTGCGAAGACCAACCTAAATGCGTCTCTGAAGAAATCGTGTGTACACATGGCCGAATCCGCTTTTTCGTGATCAGGCAAATAGCCTAATGGACGCGGGTTATCCTGATTCTGTAGTTTCATCTGTATGTGAACGTATCGTTCGTACACTCTTAAAAATTTCCGTGGAATCAACGAACAAAATGTACGTAATCTTGAAGGATGCCTGACTGTTTATTGAAAAATTAAAGAAACCGCCCTAAATACGAAAAAACATATCGCGTTTTTTGAGGTACAGAAAGTGTATCCGTGTTTAATGAGTCACTTGCAAAAGTCGTAAAGTTGGCTTCCCTCTCTAATTAATGTTCTAATTAAGGTCTAATTAATGTTTTGGCTTCGCTTTAAGGTTGCCAGGCTACTTTTTAGACAAAGTTTTTTAGTGGAAAGCATGGGAAGCGTGTAGGCATATATATTCTCCGTGTGAGCACTATAGGGGCCCGGGCTGTCGTCATCGTATGCTGTAATCGTCTCACGTCGCTTGGCGTCACGCAGGCAAAACCATACATAGCATAGCCATGTATAGTGTGGGCATAGGTAGCAAGGGTGTGAGAAAGGGTAGTGAAGTTGAGGAGGAGGGATGTGAGGGTTGAGGAGGGAGAGGAAGTATACTGTCATCGTATGCTGTGATCTCATGTCGTCGCTTGGCGTCATGCAGACAAAACCATGTATAGCATATCCATGTGTAGCAAGAGGGCGGGAAAAGAACGTGAGGGTAACGGGGAGTGTTGAGAGGATGATTATGAATGCAAAGAAGAGCGGAGCGAGTAAAGCATAGAAAAGCCTTGTATGGCGTCACACAGGAAAGAAACCATGCTTGCATAGCCTAATACAGAAAGGGTGCGGGAAAGGGAAGTGAGGGGGGAGAAGGAGAGAAAGAGGAAGAAAGAGGGTAAGGCAAAGCACAGCCACGCATGGCGTCACGCAGGGAAAACCGTGTATAGCATAGCTATGTGTAGTATGGTATAGTGAGGGTATGGTAAAGGGCAGAGAAGGTGAGGAGGATGGGAATGAGAAAAGTATAGGGTAAAGCGTATCGTAGCCAGGATAGTATCGCGTAGCCGAGTGTTGTATAGTATACCAAGCAGTGGGAAGGGGAAGCGAAGTTGAGGGCGAAAAGGACGAGGGGGGTAGAGCATAACATCGCCTTGTATAGTACAATATAGAAAGGGACGAGAAATGGAAGCGAGTGTGAGGAGGAGATGAAGGAGGGAGAGAGAGGGTAAAGTACAGCAAAGCCATGTGTGGCGTCACACAGGCAAAAACATGTCAAGCATAGCCATGTATAGTATTGTAGAAAAATGTTGCGGGAAAGGGAAGTGACTGTGATGAGAAAGGAAAGAAGAGGGAGAGTACAGTATAGAACCGCCATGCGTAGTACAGTACAGTGAGGGGAAAGAGAAGTGAGAGCGAGGAGGAGTGATGGAGAAGTGAGCAGGAGAGAAAGAAGGAGGGGAGGCTAAATCATAGCATATCCATGTGTAGTACAGTATAGCGAGGGACAAAGAGAAGGGAGAGGGAGAGCTAGGGAAAGGAGGGGGTGGTAAAGCATAGCATAACCATGCAACAATATAGCAACGGGGTGGGAAAGTGAAGTGAGGGTAAGGAGGCTCGAAAGCAGGAGGGGAGGGTAAATAATAGCATAGCCTTGTGTAGTTGATTGAAGAACAGTACGCTTGAGCGAGACCGACATAAGGGTCAAAGCTGACTATACCAATAATAATACAGTGAAACCTCGGGGATACGAATACAGCTCATACGAATTTCGGTGTGATACGAATTTTTCTTTTGTCCCGGCCAAGGCCCATTGGCCTGCAATGTAATGGAGTACGGTTGTTACGAACAGATTTTCACCCAGAGACGTTTGATACGAATGTACGCTACCGCCCAGGTACGAAGAGGTGCTGTCCGCGCTGTCGCGGAATCCGCGCCAAGCACGTGCGAGCGCGGCAACGCAAGAGCGGGCATGCGCGCCGCACCGCCAAATCGTCAGAATCACGGTGTAAGAAAAATATTTTTTTTCTTACGGTCAGAATAAACCTTCCGAGATGCAGTTTGCAGTTTTGCTTCAGAGATGCGTCACGGCCTCCAAGATTGTGTGCCCGAACCTTTGAGGCTCTAATGTGCATCCGTGTGCCTTCGCGTTTAGATTACAAAGGGCATTGGCACCATGCTTTTTTTTCTAACGCGTCGACGCGGGCTGCTGTCGTTGTACTGGGTTTACACGTGCCTGCCTAGTGCATCAGACATACAATGAAAGGTGGACGAGTACCGAAAGAAGGTGAGGACTGTCTTGGCGAAGGAGTCAGGCCTCAAAACGTCAACATGCACGACTGTTGAGGTCGTATTTGTGCCAGCACGGCCGTAAATCTCCCCAAAAAAACATCCCCAAGACTTTCGCGATAACAAAATCATAACATAGCACCATGGTTCTGTAATTTTGTGGCCTTGATCTATCGCGTCAAATCACTTCTTTTGTTACTTTCACCGCAGTATTTCGGTGTCATGCGAAAAAGCATACTAAAACTTTGGAAGGGGCTACTGCTGTTGTGGGTCACAACGCACCTGGTTCATTTATTAAACACGCGAGTACAGACCGTATATTTACGACTACTGGTGTGACTGCCGATATCTAAAAACTTAACTGACCATCATTAAGCGTTCTTCCTTAGGTTGCTGCGGCCCTGAAAAAGAATAAATGAAAATGTACGCGAGCTTTCTTTTGTCGCACGCTAATTTTTTTATGCTCTCTGATGATACGAATTTCGGATGATACGAATATTTTTGGTGGTCCCCTGAGATTCGTATCACCGAGATTTCACTGTAAAAGTGTTACGTCCCAGAACTACGATATTACTATAGAGACGCCATAGTGGAGGGCTCCGGAAATTTCGACCATCTGGTGTTTGTTCATGTGCCCTAACCTCGCACAGTACATGGCCCTCTACCATTTCGCCTCCATCGAAATGCGACCGCCGCGCCCGGGTCGAACTCGCGACCTTCGGGTCAGCAGCCGAGAACTGGCTGCTGAACATACAGTAAAACCTCGGTGATACGAATCTCACGAGACCACCAGAAATATTCGTGTCATCCGGAATTCGTATCATCAGAAAGCATGGAAAATTAGCATGCGACAAAAGAAAGCTGGCGTACGTTTTCATTTACTGTTTTTCATGGCCGCAGCAACGTCAGGAAGAACTCTGAATGATTGTCAGTCAAGTTTTCAGATGTCGGCAATCATACCAGCACCCGTTAATATACGCCCGTAAGCTCGTGTTGAATTAATGAACCAGATGCATTAGCCCCTTCCAAATTTTAGTATGCTTTTTCGCATGACACCGGAGTATTGCGGCAAAATTAACAAAAGAGGCGCTTTGACGTGATAGATCAAGGCCACAAAATTTCAGAACCACGGTCCTTTGTTATGCTGTTGTTATCGCGGAAGTGTTAGGGATGTTTTTTGGGAGATTTACGGCCGTGCCCGCACAAGTACGACCTCAACAGTCACACATGTTAACGTTGCGAGGCCTGACTCCTTCGCCAAGACCGTCCTCGACTACTTTCGGCCCTTTTCCACCTTTCATAGGATGTCCGATGCGCGAGGTAGACACGTGTTAACACAGCACGAGAGCGGGCCGCGTCGACGCGTTTGACAAAAAAAAAAATAACAGCATGACGTCAGTGCCCTCTGTAATCTAAACGCAAAGGCACACGAAGGCACATTAGAACCGCAAAGATTCGCGCACACAATCTCGGAGGCCCTGACGCGCCTCGGAAGGTTCATTCTGATCGTAGAAAAGTATTTTTCTTGCACCGTGCTTCTGACGATTTGGCGGTGCGGCGTGCATGCCCGGGTTTGTGTTCCCGCGCTCGCACGTGTTCGGCGCGTCTTCCGCGACAGCGCCGACAGCACCTCTTCGTACCTGGCGGTAGCTACGTTCGTACGTCGCGGGGTGAAAATCGGTTCACAACAACCGTACTCCATTTTATGCAGGCCAACGGGCCTTGGCCGGGACGAAAGGAAAATTCGTATCACCCCGAAATTCGTATGAGCTGTGATCGTATCACCGACGTTTCACTTGTATGCATAGGCTTGCGCACGAGGGGGGCAGAGGGGGGCGGTCGCCCCCCCTAGTCACATTACAGAGGGGGGCGCAAAGTCTGCCCCATACATTGGCTTAATAGGGAGGGAGGGGCGCTGCGATGAACCTTTGCCCCCCCCCCCCCCCCCCCCTGAAGGGGAACCCTGCGCACGCCTATGCTTGTATGCACCGGACCTACCGTACTTCCTGCTAAACTCACCAAGCAACCTTTGCAACTCCATGTTTCTTTTGTAAAAGGTGTTTGTGGTTATCTGCTCGAGTGATCCTTTCTCATGAAATCTGTATCTCCCACCAGAGGCGTAGCCAGGAGGTGGCACACCGGGTCCTCCCCCCCCCGAACAAAATTTTTGCCTACGCCCCTATCTCCCGCTACGCCGGGTTAATACAAAGACAAAAATAAAGAGGTGCTGTTTGGGGGGGGGGGTGGCAATTGACACTTTGGAAAAAGTCTGTACTGGCGTGCTTCTGGTTCTTTCCCATCGCTATTTAGGTTCTTTCCCATAAAATATGTTTTCTGTGCATGTGCGTTCTTGCCGTGTTTCAAGGTCGCTAGACTATATAGGCTCACGTCGTGAAGGAAGCGAAGTATTTATGCAAGGGCAAAGCGCTGACGATCGTACCAGCCGGTGGGATGCAGCGTGTCCTGAAGCGTCGCACAGGGCAGCCGGCAAGGTCAACAAGGTGGCGAAAGAGCAGGGTAAAGAAGGGGTGAACAGTGAGAACAGAAAACACAAGGAGGACGGTGCACTCGCAACTAAGTTCAAATCGTGACAGTATACTACTAGCACGGGAACACATGGACAAGAAAGAGGACGACACACTGAGCTGATACACTGCGCTAGTAGTATACTGTCATGAATTTCCAACAAGCCCAAGTAGCTACCCTCAGTTCAAATCACCCGCCGCGCCATCCCATAAAACCGCCCGCCAATCGCTTAAAAGTAAAGGCGTGCGTGCGAGACCACACTTAACAGGAAAAAAAAAAACCAATAAGAAAGAATAATAACCTTGCTCCATGCTTATATAATTACAATGTTTGTTGATATTATATGTGGTTATCATTGGTATCAATCGTTGACTGGGGATATGTTCAAATCACGTGCTGTACGTGAGCCAATCACTTCAAACCAAAACCACGTGTGCGGAACCTAGGTTCAGCACGAAAAAAAAAAAAAAACAATGTCAGCGGTGCCGCGACACACCATACAGTGTTCTGTGGTGTGTCGTAGTAGCCTCAACGGACTCGTAGCTTTGTCTGCGCGCTCAGTGCTGCGTGATCAGCGTGCTTTCGACGTTTCTTGATTATGCACGTTTATTGCGTGATTCACTCGAATGCACCTACTGTGACAGTCCACGGCCCAGTGCCTTGTCGGACGACGACGACGGCGACTGTAAAGCACAAGCGTGCGCCTCAGCGGATACGTAGGTGAGTTCAAGCAAATCGCCAAACCATAGAGAAAGGGAAAGTCGGTAAAGAGCGGACACTCCCATAGAGCCATGCAGCCGAATTAGAGTGCAAGGAGGGCTTCCCCCCTCTCCTGAAATGCAGTGGGACACCAAGTGGTCGCTTATGATACTTCGCGAATTTCGGTTTTGGTTCTGTGCGCGTAAAATTTTTTAGGACATGGTGCAGCGAGTTCCCGGTTTCGGTTTAAAGCGCGCGCAGTTTAAAAGTTTTGACGTGGTGCAGTGGGTGCTAGGGTCCCCCCCCCGCTCGCATATTGCGTTCATTTGCACTTAGGCAATGTTTAGCGAGGATTTGTTTTTTTGTTTTGTTTTTCTTTTTCAGATCACGTGCATACACGCTATTGAATAAGCACGAAAGCATACAAGACAAGCACAGACTATGTAGAAATGCTTTATTTTGTAATACGGACGTTTTCAAAGACACACAGTGCAATACAAACTGAACGAAAGATATCCGAAGCAGACCAATCATACAGAAGGTAGCTAAAAAAGTAGTACATGTACCAAAATGTTTTAAAAACAATTGGTTTATGTGTCATACACATGTGGTGCACGAAGGTAACTTAGAGGAGAATACAGCGCAAAAAGTACGAGGACACAGGAACACAGTACACAGGATGGGCGCTGAGTCCACAGTACACAGGACATCAGCGCCCGTCCTGTGTACTGTGTTCCTGTGTCCTCGTACTTTTTGCGCTGTATTCCCCGACTAAGCATGTACCAACTCGCCCAAATCAAAGTCTTGCTCGGTAACTTAGAGATATTTGCGCTTGAGAACAAGGCAAACCTTCCAACATAAAAAAAATATAAGCCGTGTGCGACATTTTTTTCACTGTTGTGCAGACAGTGATACATGCGAAACGTAAAGAAAGTTGCATGAATACGTTTCCACTAGGCATGCAAACTGAAATGAACAGCATGTATACCTAACACATATAAAGCGACTTGGGAAAGCTTGTGTACACTTGTGGTTATGTTGTTTGTCTCTCTTAGTTGAGTGCTGCACATTCTAGCTATCTGCAAGTAGGCCCTGTTTTGGTTCTTCTGTCACATTTATCAGTGACCATGCCCCTTGACGACAGACTTATCCCGATATAAAAAGGCACTACAAGTGATCTCACACTCTATGCTGCACACACGTCAGTGTGTTGACAGGCAGTTGAGGTAACATTTTTCGAACAGATGTAAGTACAAAGTACATACGCAAAAGCTTTGTTTGCACAAGCCAGGAGACATAATTTCCATGATCTGATCCACGCGAATTGGTCGCGCAGAAAGTTTACCAGCTCGTCATTTCTCCTAATGGCATAACGACACTTTTGGGCATTCTTTTTGGGATATTAGCTATTGAGTGAGTCGAACACTTTATCCATACGCTCACAGAAATGGGCTGTAGCCATAGCTGCGGCGGGGAGCTCCTTTGCGTACACCAGAGCCATGATTGTCACACTAACAGATGCACTTAGCACCTGTACTGCTCTGCTTACTTTCATGTTACAAAAAGGCTTCTGGTAGACGTGCCTCTCGGTCAGCCTAGGCGCGAGTTTAAACCGCAACTCGTGAGTAGACTTATAAGGGACCTCAATGTGAAACCACTCAATAACTTCATCTCCTATGAACAACTTGTGTGCTTGCAGGTTGTTGCGCGTGGTTTTGATCAGGTGTGGCACATCAAAAACAAAGTACACCCTTTCACAAGCAACCTCAAAATAAGGACGTTGAATTGTAATTCCAAGCATATGAGAAGGGGCAATGTTTGAGGCCCCTTGGTCACAAATTAAACATTTCACTGCGATTCCGGCGTGTCCAAGGTTGTTTATAATTGAGACAAGCAAGTCCTTTGTAACACTTCCTGGCGTAGATACGTGTCCTATTGTAAATGCGATTGGCTGGACCCACCTCCTAGAAACACCAGCGAGAAGGACAACCATGGCTCTGTCAGCGATATCTGGCGTTCGAGCTGTTCCATCGTCAGCAGAGCCTTGCACAAGATCTTGAGTTACATCATAGGACAAGTTCTTCAAAAACACTTCATCGAATATGAGTGAACACACCCTGTCGCGCTTGTCCCATGTCTGCATACAAGCTGACACACACTCAATAACCCCTGGAATCACACCTGGTGACATTCGAATATTTCCTAACCAACGCCTCAGTGAGCGCTGCATAGGCAGACCAAAAATGGGCGCTAGAAAGCGGTACGCTCTTGGGCCCCTGAAGTTTAAGTGCAATGCAAATTTCTTTAGCAATGCCGGAAACCTTTTCCCCTGACCCCTATTCATAACTCGCACATGTGCACAAAGGAGACTGAAGACCTCTTCGGTCACGAAAGGACGAACGACACCCAAGGCCTTGGCAATTGATGGAGGTAGCTCCCTCTGCTGTTTCCACAACCTTTCAATGGTCTTGTGGCAGGAGGCGACCCTTGACTGCGGGCGTTTGATGGTGCGATGAAATTTCCGCGACGGCGACTTCATTCCTCCGCAGGGAGCTGGAACGGGAAATGCTTAAAATCAATATAACAGGAAAACAAAGAAGTAGTGCTTGATGAGACGTTACATTTTTAGAGACACTACATTGCACAATACACTACTGTATGAACAAAAGACAGCCAAGTACCATTAGGTAATGAACCATGTTAAAACTTGAAATACATGAACCATTAATTGTAAACATTACATCGCCTGGGATGGCAGTTACGATGAGTGAGTGCCCATTATTCATGCTGCAATGTTAACAAAATGCCTGTTCCCCAACACTTGACTTCTGATTTTATGGAAAAATGGCATGCAAGTCCGCATCGTTTATTTTAAGGTTATGTTTAAGGACAAGTTGACTGTGTGGGGTGCCTTACGAAAAAATGCTTCGTCTAGTCTGGCTGTGTAGCTCACAGACATATTTATTAACTTATTAAATAAATCAAAGAAAACATGGTGCGAGGGTATGAAAGCTGGACTGCTGGCTAGAGATACATGGGCCGTATGTTTAAGACCTTTGATTTAGTTGGGCAGGAAACTTGAGGGAAGGCAATACATTTGTGTGAATCATTTAGTGTGGCAGTAATAACAGTAAGTGTGCATGTACAACTGAAAGCTAAATTGGAAGTAGTAAAGCATGTATATATAAATTATTGACAGACGTGTGTGTCAGTCCAGTTAAATTTATTAAGCTACTGGCTGTATTTGCCTTGGAAAAAATGGTGTCAATTATTAGTCCTGCCATTACATGTCTTTGATGAACAAAACATGTTCTCTCAAATATCAATTCTTTTAATAGTGAAGTAGCACTATTACAGAAGCTTCTTATCATAAATGGTTCAGGCTGTGCTGTTGTATCAATAACATTACTCGATTGTGTGGTATCATAGTTTTTGCTTTCATATGTGCTTTGCTAAAGAAGCATGAAGCCAAAAGGGGGGTCTTATTTGCAGTATTCACAACCAAGATGTATCATTCAAGGACAGTGGTAATAGTGCTGCATTAGTTAACACAGTTATTAATTGGAGAATGTCATTTATGATATATCTACATGGTTTCTCGTCACAGAATTCTGGAGAATGCGGTTACTGATTTTGTGGTGTGCCAAGCACTATGAAATTGAACAGACTAGACAAGGGGAATGAAATAAGGGCTCGTTTTTCTTGTTAGACACAACCTACTGAAGCAAATTGTTAAAGGGGGGACGGATAGCAAAGACAGGTGTGTAACTACTACTACCCACCACTCTGTTATTTTTGAAGCAAACTCTACCATATTTTGCAAGGCAATTGAATGGAGATCTTGCTAAATGTTTTATGAATTTGGCGTGAAAATGTGAAGCCGTTGCAAAAATATTAACCCATTAAGGACCACGAAAGAACTACTGGTCCGATTTTATTGAAATTTTGCTTATTTAATTAACCACAACAGATAACCACACGTGCAAATTTTCATAGAGTTACGTGCGTTTCTTCAGGAGTTATGATACTGTACTATAAAAAGTACGCTGGGCCTTCGAGATAGCAATGGGCAAGGTGACTTGATGCAAGAATGGCGAGTAGGCTGCGCCCTTGTGAAACGAATAACAAAGTTACCTTGGCCCATGCCACTTAATCAAGGACCAGTGCTTTAGGGAAAGCGTAACGTCGCGCTTTTCGCCACACGATTTCGATGTATTTTGGCAGAATTCTACTGTTTTGCCGGCTTCTTGTGAAAATGTCCGTATGGATAGAGGGTAATAGCAAGCACAGTAGAATCTGGAGAGCTTTGATACTTCTCTTGGGTACAACAAGGCGCAGTCAGTATTTTGCTGTTATGCGACTAAAGGACAATAGTCAACGCGTAGAGGGTCTGCTAAAACCTACAATGTGGTAGCAGACCCTTTATGCTTTGTCTGCGGCTATTTCGATCATCTAGGTAAATAGGGGCTGGTACCACTTTTTCTCGGCGATGAATATTCTCTAGTCATTCGCAGCTTAATCGTAGAGCTCAAACCCCCTCATGGCATTGTTACTGCGGATGAAGGAGGACAGTGGCACTACGTTTTTTTTTTCTTTTCAGTGAATGGCCACCACGATACAGAGCATAGTGACTCAACTGTGTAGCCTTTCGTCAGCATAACAATTATGCTCTTGTCTTTGCTATGTTCGAAACGAAGCTGCTTTCCTGAGTCAAAACAGAAGTTATCTTACCCACGTTCCTCTCGTTCCATGTTTTTTTATCGTTAGCAGAGAGCATCCATTCGTACCGTCGTCATTCCCCTCCTCCTCCTATGTTCCCATTTTAGGGTCAGAATCGCCAATTAAAACATCAAGAGGCTCTCGTATATTCACAGCGACATCTTTCGCAGCCTCATGAGTCTGAGGTAACCGAAAAAACGGCATTCATAACAAAAAAAGCCTGTTGAATCTATGATGCCATGCACAACAAGAGTTACATGTATGCTCCCACGAAGTCCCAGTGTACTAAATAAAGTACAGCAACATTTGATTACTCCTCACAGCAAAACTATGCACTCTCTAGGCTTCTCGCGCTTTGCAGGGATTGAATTGCTCTTCCTGAAGCAGAAACCGTCCGTTTTTTCTACATATAAAATGTAAAACTTCAAATTAATTTAGAAAAAGTAGTACTGACCACGTGCGTTTAACAGGCTCTCAATTTCCTAAAGTTTGACGACTCGTAAAACAGAAAAAACATAACCGAGTCAATATTCCAAATTAGGATTTTCTTGCTGCAACCTTTGGCATCAGAAATTGTAATGAGCAAGATCAGAATATTCTGTTTTATATTTTCTATGCCCGAAAAAGGAAGTGTACTTTTTAAAGTACACTGGTCCCTAATGGGTTAAAAACTTAATTTTTTTAATTATTTTTATTTTTGAAGGAACATTTATGAAAAAGATTTTGCTTGTAAAAAAAATGAAAATCCTTGTAGTTGTTAAATGTGCCCAGGGCGTCCTTCTGAACCAAAATAATAATTGTCGGCGTGACCATTCTTTAGTTAAAAATTTAGATCTTCGATGATTAGAATTTCAAGGCTTGTTTCTTAAAGAAAAGCTTGCGTAAAAAATAAACTTACGGCGGCAACACGATTATTTTGCTTCAGAAAAGGCGCATATTATTGAGAAACAAGTCACAAAAATTTTCACTTGATAGCTGCAGTGGTTACAGAGAAAATATTCCTTTTCTGACGAAAAGTAGGGTTTTGAGAAAACGCCATTTAAAGTTCGAGTTGCCGTGAAGTCAGGATAACATGCTCCTACTGCATATTCCTTGCTATTATTCATAAGTTTCACCAAGAAATGTCTATTATGCGATATTCAGGTGACTTTGCACCCGCGTAATGAAAAAAGAAATCTCGCGGAGCACTTCCAAACTTGGCAGCACTTGCACTCAGTGGCGGCTTCTCGGTGTGTTGACTGTGCTCTAGGAGCTACTGCTTCCCAAGAATTTTCGCTACTTGCGCGGATTTGCTAAAAACCAAGGCACTGACATGTCCTCAGTGCGTTTGTGAAACATATCACAGCTGTGAGCCGCCCGAAATGGCAAGAATTGCAGAATGCATGAGCACAACGGGGGTATGGTAACGGCGGAAACGCGGTTGTAAACAAACTTTCGCGCGCTACTTCAGCGACTATCACGACCCCATTAGACGAAGAACTGAACTATTGAAATAATTGATTTAGCTGGATATACCACCATTCGGAGCGATTATGCATATAAATGCTATTGCGCGTCCTTGTACTCACAACCAAGCAAACGATACAACGCCTTGCCATTAAGTATAGGTGGCGTCACGGGGTCAGGCGCATTTGGCACCATTTTTAAATGCTTTCCGTTGCGCATAAGACGACGCCGCTTCGTGGAAACACTTGTCGAGGATGCTAGAATATTGTGCTATGAAAATAGAAAAATCGCATTTTTAGTCGATTTTGCCTTCCATCCCCCCCTTAATGAAGCCAAGGTAGGGGCGAATATCTTAGTTTTAATTGTAGTGGGTTATTTATGACAAATTCAAAGGAATTAAAGTCAACGAAAGAGACACTTGCTGCTGCCAGGGACTGGATCTGCAACCTTTGGATAGTGCATGTAGTGCTGCACCAGTGGGGCTACGACAGCGGTAATTGTCCCGTCCTTCCCATTGAGCACCTCATGTGTGTAATCCCAGCAGTGCATGCTAGTGCCACTTGTGGCTATTGGCAACTGGCCAATGAACCCTCTAATACTACCTGAAGCCATCAAGTCTGCCGGGACAAGACCCTAGCTATGAAAGGACGAAATAAGTGAGGTGAATTAAGGGCTCATTGAATTGAAGACACTTGTAGTGAACAGGACGAAGCTTGCATATCAAATGACTTTAGTGCAAGAAGGTTGGTTTTTTGAAGAGTTTAAAACTGGGCATGTTGGCAAAACATACCCAAGATTTAAAACCATGCAACAGCAGCAGAGGTCACACAAAAAATAACACAGTGCTCAATATTTCTTGTACCCTCTGGTGTTCTTACACTTCTATTAAATCTTGAGCTATCTTGAAATCTTCACATTCATGATGAAATACAATAAGATTGGCACGTTATGATCCACTGTGCACATAGACCACACTTTTATTTATTTAATAATGTGATGAGAGTGCTGATTGAGTTTTCTGTGCAAATTACTTATTTGGCAAGTTGCGTTTTTCATCCTTTTTTTTAGTACCAAAGTGCAGGAAAGCTTGACATAAAATCCATAACTGCATTTGTCTGCAGAATTGATTACTCCACTCATAGTTGCTCCTAATGCATCCTGAGCTGATCGTTAAAGGTCAAATTTTAGTATATCAACATAGATCTGTATTTAGCTATCATGTTTTGTATGTACTACTTCTGAACTGTAAGGCCTCTCTTGTGCAGAAGTTGATGGAATGTTTTTTTATGCATGTACCCAGTGTAGACGACTGACTGTTCAAAGGACTGAAGCATTGGAGAGCTTGCTGTGAAATATGGGAGCATTCTTCCATAGGTCTGGACAAGTCCATATTAAGCGGTAGGTATTTGTTTCTATGTCTACAAATAGGCAGTTCAGATATTTTTGACCGATTGTGAAATGAAGTGCAGAAGAGTATAGCTTGGGCTTGTTGGTACATAATGTAAAATAGTGCACGCTTAGACAATGACAGAGTAAAGATCATGACGCAAGCACTATCAGCTAATGTTTATTTGAAATAGCAGAGAAATATGTGAGGTGAGTGCACGTGTCACACCGGCATCACTGCAAACAATCTGAAATCGGCACTAAGGAATGTAAGTTGCTTTTCAGACAAACTAACAGAAGGCGTGCAACACAACCCTTGCCTAACCTCTCAATCATTTCGGTTCCTATTGTCTCGAGGTCTGCGCTTTCTTTACTCTTCAGAATCTCATCAACTTCATCAAATTCAGGCTGACATCCTCACATGCTATAGTGCATAGCTAGAAGACCCTAGTTTGCAACGGTCTTCTCTCATCTTGTGGAATGGCTAATGTAGAACATTTCACAAGGCAGTGTGATCCAATACACAGCATGATCAATACATCTAACAAACGTAGATGTATGTTTCTTTGAGAATGTCACCAGCCACTCCGTCCCAGGCACACTACTATTGCAAAGGCTGAAACATTTTTGAGGGGCACTAAACAAAACAGGTACGTCAACGTGACCAGCAATCTCTTTCAGATTATGCACAACATCATGCATGTAAAGTGCTACAGCAATGTGCTCGATAATGCAGGAAGATAATTTGTGAAATAAACTTTCGACCACTGCTACCTGTAGATTACTCAGATAACCAGCTTCCAGCAAGTGACATCCTCGAAAACAAAAACAAACGCGGTTTTTGCAGGCACATGATGCCCCGTGACAGTGACCCCTTTTCAGTTTTGGTATGCTTTACAGCATAGCATTATTTAATTGTAGCAGAGCCAATTTAGGTGCATCTCCTCTAGTTTGTGAGATGGTCGTAAAGCTTTGGTTGCAGTTTTATACGACATGCATGCAAGCATGCTTTTCCTAGATTTGCATAATGGAAGAGCAAACATGCTTAATTGTGGCTGCAGACCACACAAATTATTGACAAGCAGTTGTGATCAAATAGATGCGGCGCTTTAGTTTGACCGTTCTTTGCCAGGGAGAGAGAAAAGGCACCTATTCCACACTGCATGCCGTGTTAATTTAGGACCGCTCGCCTTACTCTCGCTGCAAGGGCTCCCTCAACTTTTAATAGCCCACAAATTCGCCAAAATTCATGGCTGAGAACCTGTGTACAAGGCTTTTATCTCATATTTATGTTCATTGAATCGAACGCTATTCCACGCTTGCAAAAGCAAGTAATGTATTGATTTTTCCATCTCTCCTGTTCATAGTGATTTATTCTTGGGTAAACTTTACAGGGGACAGTCTTACTCATGCTACCGTTTTAAAGGCCATCATATTTGTGGGTTCCTTTCTTAACAATGACTCGAACTCTTGAAACTAGTGCTTGTAGCATTTTTTACTACGCGAGTGCCCGATGTTTCTACATTTAACATTTGAGCTTCTTGTTCAGGGAAAATTAAGATTTCTCAAGATAATGTTTCATTGTAGCCGTCACTGCAATTGCTGTTATAAACCTTGAACAAACAATCCTTTGATGCTGTTCCTTTCGTCGCATTCCAGGCTGGTAGACAGGAGCATTGCTAACATGACCTTCCGTAATGCTATGTTGAAAATGTGTGTGCATTAGAGTGTTCAGGCATTTCGGAATAAGGCAACTTGATTGCTGGAAGCTCATTATTTAAGTAATCTACAGGTAACAGTGGCAAGAAGTTTACTTCACAAATCATCCTATCAGTGCGCCCGCACTGTCAAGCGCACTGACAGGAGACTTAATGTTGTTCTGGCTTACATGCACGAGATTGCTCTTAATCTCATGAAAATTGTTGGTCGCTTTGATGTATCTGTTCTGTTAAGTGCCCCTCGAGAACTTTTCAGCCTTTGCAAAATTAGTGTGCTTGGGAAGGAGACGTCGGTGACATGCTGAAAGTAACAGATCTATCCAAGTTTGTTTCATGTGCTGACCATTCAGTTTATCTGATTTCGCTGAATTGTAGAATGTTCTACAGTGGCCACCCTACTAGGTGCCTGAATGGTCATTTGAGAGAGCATTGGGGCAATGAAGAAAAACGCAGACGGTCTTATAGCCATGCAATTTGGCTCGTGTGAATGCCAGCATGAAGTTGATGAATTTCACGGGATTTTCAAAAAATGAAACAAAGTTATTCCTGAGGTAACTGAAGCTAAAATGATTGAGTGGTTGGGCACACGTTGTGTTAGCACACCTTCTGTTAGTTTGCCCAAAAAGCAACTTGCATTCCTTTGTGCCGATTTCAGATGGTTTGCAGTCATGCCTCTTCGACATGCACACTCACCTCACCCATTTCTGTACATACGTCTTTGTCTGCTGTTTCCAATAAAGATTTGTTATAGTTAGCACTGGTGCCGTGTTGCTTTCTCCATCCCTGTCAAAATGTGCGCTATTTTGCTCACCCAGCTGACAGACTTATTGCACCTATTTAGTGAGGAACTCCAAGACAGGAAACAGTATGTAACAGGAAGTGCTTGTCATATTGTTCAAACACACAACGTTGCAACTTGCCTGCAGCCTAGTCTGCACCTTAACAGCTCTTGCAAACAGTTGCGAAGTTGGACACACTTCACCTTGTTGTTCTGGGTTGCAGAGAATGTGGCCAGTTGGACCAGTGTGATGTGATGTGTACCCAGAAGAAATGTCTTCTGAATGGTGCTCACCATTTATACACTTGAGCTCAAATAAATAACCAAGGCTATTACGCTTTAATATAGCCTCTACAATAGAAATCTCGCACTTTTTGTATGTCGCATGTTTTGTGCCGCTTACAAGTTGCCCCACTGGTCACTTGAACCGATCCTGTCACTCTCTTGTCATCTTTGAATGACACGAGCTTGTTTTCTGATGGGCTCGGGAACTCGGTAACGTTGCTAATAAAGTTGCGCCCATGGCAGTAATTTCATAAGCATGTTTACAGCCTCGCAGGCGTCTGTGGTGTAGTTGTTACTGCAGTAAAATTCGTTGTGCTCCTTCGGTACTGTTTGCATTTCCTCTTAATAGTATGTGGCTCTGCTCCGTTTAGAGATTAGTCATTTTTTTTTCCTAGATTCATTACAGAAACCTCTAGACAACAAATTTGAAACATAGCTCACTTATAGGTGATGTGCGTTGCTCTCGGAATGAAACTTAAAACGCAGAGCGTAAGTTTTGTTCCTGAAATGGTGGAAACAAGTACATTCTAAATTTTGCTGATGATATATGATATCAATATCTGCTCGAGTAAAGACAAGTGGGTGAAAGCATGCCTGAGCTATGCCTTGCTAATGGCTGCAATTGACTGCACTTTCATGTGGGACAGCCACTCAAAGATGGGCCAACAATGACTCGCTAGAGTCTGATTTCTCGTGTCACTGTCTCTTATTAAGATGCCTTCTTCACGTGCTTTTTTATGACATATTTTTCACACTTCCTCGGTGTAAGTAAGATGCTCAGAACTAATGACATGAGTGAAACTCTTCTTTTCCTTCAAGCCGTCCAGCTGACTACTTTTCACTGTGCAGTTCCATTTTCTATAAAGCACTTCAAAAACTTTTCCATTGAAATACATACAATGCACGCTCCTTCATTCTGTGAAGCAGTGTGAAGCAAAAGGGAATCTGAGCTTCTCCAGATTTTTAATCTTTGTAGTGCATGTTTGCAAGCTTCTGGGTGTTTTGTCAAGTCGTCTGAATTACTAAGCAACCGAGCTCAAAGTTGCCATGAACAGAAAAAAAACGCCATGAGCGAGAACAAGTAGGACGTGTAGTTTATTTTGTTAGTGGTCGTTTTGATCTAGTGCTTGGTTATATACAACTTACACCTGACTCTGAACATGACAATGAAACTATTGCTTCGGAAGCTAGGCAGCATGTCAACGTCAGTGTCACAGAATGCAAAATGCTCCTTGGAGGTTGTGTAGCTAGCTTTTCTGCATACTGCAACAGTACATGGAATAAGTCAGTGGAGAGCAAAGCCAAGTCCGCAATAATAAAAGCAGGAACCTCTGCAATATTGATTCCATGGTGAGGCATTGAGTTTCACGAGCCTGAAGAGCAGGGGCGTGTGTGGCCTGTGAACTCCGAATGGAATGTGTTGTTTAATAATGTGCTACACAGTATGCTGCAAGAGAAAGTTGGGTAGCATCGACGTGCTTGCCTTGAGCTTATGATGCCGTCTATGACACTCTCATTGTGCATTTTGAGTAAATTTGTGAAAACACGAGTAAAGGACGATTCGCAACACTGTCCACCCGCAACTGCCTGGCGTGATGCGGGAGCGGAAACAAACTTTGTTCCACATGTGCACCTTAGCAATGGCTCATTGCTTATGTTGCGACTTGCTTATTTCATGTTAGATGTGCCTTGTCTTGTGCAGAAAGGTTAAATGTCACAGAACGTGTTTTCATCTCCTCTTTAACCCTTTTAATTTGGCACTTTTGATAATAACTAACACCCCTTCTAAGCCAGTCTCTGTTCGAATCTGTTCACGGCCATGCACGTGGCCAACAGTTAGTGTGCAAAACCTTATTTTCATTTTTACGTTGCTTTCTCACTTTCAAGATCACCCTTTGCTTGAGCAGTTACGTATGTCTGATCTCAGTATGATAATCTAGCATTTCAGCTGAACTTAATATCTCCCCTTGTTGTCTCTTTAATGTCACGTGCACAGAAGTCATTTGGATTTTATTTATGTGCACATTACATTTCCCTTTACAGGGGTTTTGGGGCCCTTTCCTTTTATGAGTTTGGGCATGCTGCGGATGCATCAAAATTTAAATCCTTCTGCTGTGTGGCTCATTTGTTTTTGCAAGGTAGATGCAAAATTCAATTTTGGTAAAGATTGCCTTCTTTCTTTTGGTTCAAGTGTTTTTATGTTTTTTTGTTTCTTCTTTTTTCAGGCGAGCCATGGTGCGAAGCTTATTAGTACAGTTTGGAAGAATAAACCTCATCTTTGTGCGTTCAGAGCAGCTGGAGGTTCACTGTTTACTTGGCAAGAAGTATGTATACTTGCTTCCCACCACACCTATATACTGTTTCACACTTTGTAGGAAGCACAGTGAATGCTACAACATTTGCTGAAAAATATGTGTGCCAACTAGTTCATTTATTGTTTTACAGTCACCATTGTGCTCAACTTGACACCACACTGTACACAAAAAGCTGTAATAATAGGTGTGTGGTGAAGAAAGTTATGGTGCTTTACATGCAGCTACCACAATGTTTGACTGATGCCAGCGGAAGCTTCTAGCTTGCTGCAAAAAAAGTTGTTAGACATCACGCAGTGATGGAAATTTCCACTGGACGTTAACACAATAGTTGTGAAAAAACATGCATGTACACATTGCCCCTGGCAGACTAGAAAGGAAAATAATGGGTGCCAACCAAAAAAGGTGTTGTCAAAAAATAAAATGACGTTTCGGCTTCCATATGGAAGACTTGTTCACCCAAAACGTCTCTTTATTTTCGACAACTTTTTTGGTTGGTGCCCATTATTTTTCTTTGTACATTGCCATTACATCCCGACAAGACGAGATTTAGTCACATTCTCAAATTTACACATTGCCCCTGTTGAAACGTTTTTATATTTGGTCGGTCAATTCATTTATTGAGCGGAACAGCAATATATCTTCTTCGAATTGCCAGACTCTTTGTAATTGGCATCCAACAATGTTTTCACCAAAGCTTCATCATGATATTTTGTCAGAACCACGACTTCATGAAGCCAAACCACATATAATTTTTGTATGTGGTGCCAGAAAACTTCATTGAAAATAACAGACCAAATATAATGACACTTGTAGCCTCACATACCTTTTAACGGGGGAAATGTGTACACGCATGTCCTTTCTCATGACTATTGTGTTAAACATCCAGTGTAAATTTTATTCACCATCACTGCATAATGTGTTTGTTCTCTTTAAACAACTTCACCGCAAGTAGCAGCCGCCGCTAGCATCAGTGCATAACCAAGCGGTAGCTGCATGTAAAGCACCGTAACTTTCTTCCCCATGCAGCACCCATTATTAGAACTGTTTAGGTACAGTGTAGTGTCAAGGGGTACACATTCATCACTGTAAAACTACAAAATGCACTATTTGGCACATACCATATTCCTCATTACATACAAAATTCAAAGGAGACGTTACATACAACATCTTCAAAGAGCCATTATGTAACACAGTGTAAAATAGCACAAAAACACACGGACACAAGCGAGACGACAACACAAGCGCTACATTAGTGCTTGTGTCGTAATTACGCTTGTGTCCGTGTTCTTGCGCTACTTTACAATGCATTACGGACTAGCTTGGCTTTCTGTATTACGTAACACATTCCTAAGGTGTCAATACGTACAACGTTTCTGGAGACATTACGTATGCCATTCCTAAGGTGGCCTTACGTACAACATTTCTAAGAGACAATACGTATGAAATTTCTACGGAGGCATTACATACAAGGTTTCTGAAAGACATTACGCACAACATCCCTGAAGAGACTCCGTTTAAGGAATTTGCTATAATTTGGAAAAGGAAAAGTGATCGGCACCTTTTAGGGGCGAAGCTCCTTATAGCATCACCTGGTCGGTCGTCGATCGGCGTCGCTCAATCCGGCGTACCCCCGCCGTCGCGTCTCCCATAGATGGCGCTGTCCCATAGAGATGCATGCAAACTGTAGTTGGGTGACGATATACTAAATGGCGCTGTACACATTCTGTGTCGTCATCTCCATTTCTCGTCTAGTTTTCTAGATGGCTCTGTCCCATAGAGATGTGTGCAATATGGCGGTCGGGTGAATGCATGCTAGATCGCGTTGGAAGTGGCGCGGCTCTGGTAAGCGAATACAAGTACCTCGGAGTGTGGGTAAATGAGGGGGGATAGATATATGGAGGTACAAGATAAAGCATCGGTAACAAAGGGAAAGAGGAATGCTGCAATTATGAAGCACATATATTTATGGGGATACAATAGGTACGAGGTCTTCGAGGGCTGTGGAAGGGTGTGATGGTTCCGGGGCTTACATTTGGGAACTCAGTGGTGTGCATGAAGTCAGAGGTGCAATCAGGAATGTATGTAAATCAAAGGACTGTGGGACGCCTCGCGTTGAGCGCTCATGGGAAGACAACAAATGAGGCTGTAAAGGGTGATATGGGATGGACAGGTTTTGAAGTGAGGGAAGCTCAGAGCAAAATTAGATTTGAAGAGAGGCTGAGGAAAACGAAGGAGAGTAGATGGGCATGGAAGGTTTTCAGGTATTTGTATAGAAAAAGCGTCGACACGCAGTGGAGAAAAAGAACTAGGAGGCTCAGCAGTAAATATACGGCTAGCAGTGTGGGCGACATGGCAACAAGGAGCATTAAGCGAAAAGTCAGAGAGGCGTAGAGGACTTATTGGATGACAGCGATGGAAAAGAAGCCGGCTCTCATTGACTACCAAAAGAGAAAAAACGAAATAAGGAGGGAGAGGATTTATGATAATTCAAGGAGAAGCGCTTTACTGTTTGAAGCAAGGTCGGGTTGCCTTAGAACGCGTAGCTATAAAGCGAGATTCTGTAACGAAGAAGAACAATGCACATGCTGTGGGGGGAACTAAGGAAACGATGGAACATGTACTGATTGAATGTGGCGATATCCACCCAAATATACGTGTGGGCACGAGTCTACATGAAGTCTTGGGTTTTAGGGACAACAATGGAAAGCTGAACACGTCCGCGATAGAAATAAGTAAGAGACGGTTAAAGTATTGGTGGCAGAAAAGTAGAGATAAAGGACAAAAATGAAGAATGGGGAAAAAATAAGGTCATTCTGCCTTAAGAGACAGAGAGATGGACCGTGAATTTATATTTTTCTTTGTTATAATAACATAGGTTTATTCAATGTAGATAAGGCATTAGGCCAACATAAAAAAAGTTTTTTTCGAGCCTGGTGTCAGACATGTCACCGCCCCGTTATAAAGGGGACGCTCATAGCATCCATCCATCCATCCTCTCCGAAGGCGCTGGCGCCCGTTATCTCTTTCTCCTGGATCGTCGCCGTACGTGGAGGAGTGCGCTGGCCGGATCGTGCTGCTTGGCGGACCATGGACGACGAGGAGCGCCAGGTGCGGAAGGCCGCGCCGCTGCGGCTCGTGCTCGTCGGCAGGATCCCGAGGTGCGAGCTCGAGAGGCTGCCGCGACGCGAGCGCGCGTCGCGGGATCGCGATCGCGACGCGGGATCACGTCGCGGCGCGGCGCGATCCCGAGACGGTGCGCGCCAAGGTGGCCGCCCAGCAGTAATCGCTTTGATTACTGCTGGGCGAAACCACTGAAGATTTCACGGTATAACCATGATTGCTTCACGAGCTTCGCCCCAAACTCTTCATCATTCACCCCGTGGATATTCTGTGATTTTTTACCTTCAGCTTGTTGGGACGCCTGTACGTGCGGGAGAAGCAGACACAACCGCGCGGTGTGGGTCCCAAACATCAACTCCTTTTATTCGGGTTCTCTGGAGGTTCCGGAGAGCAGCGGAGGGTGGCGCTGCTGGCGGCTTGGCTTGGCTTGGCTGCCGCCACAGCACTCCCCCCCTTAGTGACTTGCCGAACGGAGTTAAAGGTCCAGGCGAGTGGGTGCTCTTGATAGCCGCCCGCTGTGCGTCAGCCGGGAGGGCACCTCGTGGACTTGGGCTGGCATTGAAGCTGGAGGTCCTGGCGATAATTCCCCTGAGTGGAGGCTACACGGCGTCGTCACGGTCCATGTGTGCTGGCTTGATGCGGTCCAACGACACAACCTCCTCACGGCCGCTTCTTTTGATTGTGAATTGTTTGTTGCCACGGCTGAGGACTTGAAACGGCCCATCATAGGGTGGCTGAAGAGGTCGCCGAACCGCGTCGTGTCGTAGAAACACATATGGGCACGATGTGAGCTGTGGGTCGACGTGCACCACACGCGACCCTGGGGGGCCGTGGAGGTACCGCGCGCAGTTTGCTCATGACGTTGCGTTGGCGAAGTGCATAGTCGCTGCAAGCTATGGATGCCTCCTCTGAGCCGTGCGCAAGAGCTCTCCCGCCAGCCTGAGTGTCGTGCCGTAGACCAGCTCAGCGGCGCTGCAGCCAATGTCCTCTTTCAAGGTGGACCTTATACCCAAAAGAACGAGTGGGAGGGCCTCCACCCAGTTGTGTTCCTCGGTTGCCGTGAGCGCACTGGCGGTGAAAGCGCTCCACCATGCCGTTGCTCATGGGGTGGTACGCCGTCGTGCGTATGCGTGAGGTGCCCATGAGCTGACTGATGGCAGTGAAAAGGGCTGATTCGAATTGTCGGCCGCGGTCTGTTGTTATCGTGGAGGGCACCCCGAAACGGGCTACCCAGTGGTACAGGAAAGCACTCGCAACCGTCTCGGCAGTGATGTCTGCGATAGGGATGGCCTCCGCCCAGCGGGTGAACCTGTCGACACAGGTCAGCAGGTAAGCCTTTCCGTGGCAGGGTGGCAGTGGGCCGACGATGTCCAGGTGGACATGATCAAAGCGAGAATCCGGAGTGGGGAGTGTTCCCAGGGCTGTCTAGGTACGGCGTTGTATCTTAGAGCGCTGGCAAGCTACACATTCACGTGCCCAGCGTCGGACGTCCCGATTTACGCCCTGCCAGACAAATCTTGCCGTCACCAGTCTTTGGGTGGCTCTAATCCCCGGATGAGACAGTCTGTGCAAGGACTCGAACACATGGCGACGGAGGCTCGCGGGCACGAACGGGCGAGTTCTACTGACGCTTGTGTCACAGCAAACCTTGTCCTCGGATCCGGGAACTGGGATCCACTCAAGATTCAGAGCAGTGGTCGCGGTCAACAGGTGTTTCAGTTCGTCATCTTCACGTTGAGCGGCTGCCAAAGCGGGAAAATCAACCTGTAGTGTGGGCATGATGGCGTTCACAGGATTCCGTGAGAGGGCGTCCGCTACCTCGTTGTCGCCGCCTTTGACGTGGCGGATATGAGTCGTGAACTCTGATATATAGGACATTTGGCGCCGTTCACGTGCTGTGTGCGTTCCACCGTCGGAGCTTAGCGAGCGCAATGCATAAGTAAGCGGCTTGTGGTCGGTGAGGACGAAAAACTCCACACCTTAAAGGAAATGGCGAAAATGTCGTATGGCAGCGTACACGGCCAGCAGTTCTCTCCCCCGAAGGTGCTGTAGCGGCGCTCGGTAGGCGTTAGCTTCCTCGAAAAGAAGGAAATCGGGCGCCAGATTCCCCCCAACGAGCTGCTGTAATACAGCTCCAACGGCTGTATCGGAGGCATCCACCATTACGCTCTGCGGGACACCGGACCTGGGGTATTCAAGCAGTGCGGCGTTTGCCAAAGCGTCCTTGAACCTCGCAGAAGGCTTCTATTGCTTCTTGAGACCAGGAGAGGGTGTCTGAGCCATTCCGTGAAGTGGTCACGAGGTCGTGGAGAGGTTGAAGGATCTGGGCGCAGCGGGGAATGTAACGGCGGTAGAAGTTTACCAAACACAGAAATCTCAAGTTGGCGCTTGGCGGCCTGCCGGCGGAAATCCTTGCACGGCTTCAACCTTGTTGGGTTGAGGAAGAACTCCTGAGGCGGAGATGACGTGTCCGAGAAAACGAGAGCTTTCGCACACCAAGCCTGCATTTGGCCATGTTCACGATTTCCTCACGCCATGCTCCCACTGGGCGCTGGAAGGCGATGCACACACAGATGATTCACGTGCTCTTCCGGAGGTTGCTGGCGACCAGCAAGTCGTCAAGATAGGCGTGGCAGACGTTGAGGCCGCGTATAAAGCACCGTCCATGAACCGCTGGAATGTCTGACCCGCGTTTCGGAGTCCGAATGGCATTCGGAGTGAAATTCGAAAAGTCCGAAAGGCGTTGCGGATAGTAATCTTCGGGACGTCCTACGGGCAACGAGAATCTGATGGTATGCCCGCACTCAGGTCGATCTTCGAGAAGATAGTGGCATCGTGAAGCCTCGTCGTGACATCGTGTATGTGCGGTACCGGGTATCTGTCTGGAGTCGTTACCTGGTTCAGCGCCCTGTAGTCCCGCATGGTCGCCAGTCTCCCGGCGCTGACTTTGGCACCATATGGATTGGAGATGCCCAGGCGCTCGACGAGGGTCTACGATCCTAGCTCCATCATGTGTTCAAATTCTTGTCGCGACCTTCAACTTCTGGAGGCAAACGGCGGGGCTGCGCGTGCACGGGTGGGCCGCTGCGCGATGTAGTGGAGTA